>CM076583.1:1120376267-1120572027 GCA_034641835.2 Pinus albicaulis | reverse complement strand
TAATAAAATCATTGCCTTAAAAGAAATAAAATTTAATTTTAACATTTGTTATAAATAGTTAGTAATTTTTTTGTTTTTTTTTAAATATCAAACAAAAACTGAAGTTTGAAAATAATAGTTTATTTTTTAAAATTGTTTTATACAATTTAAACACATTTTTAAATTTTTTATAAAATGTATTCAAAACATATTATATAGATATATATACATATGATGTATAATATTTTGTTTTTAAATGAAAATTTTTATAGTTAATTTTACTGCTTTAATTTCAAACTATTTAGTTTTAGAAATAAATTTTGTTTATTAAATTTATTTTATCCGCAATATTTTTCCATTCTCATATATATATATATATATATATATATATATTATCTGGAAAATGGCATCAAAAACAATTTCTGTGAATGTTTATGCACCTAAGGCAGTAACTCCCAAATCTACAGCTGCAACTCGACGCACTATGGATACAATTCCCAAATCTAAAGTTGCAGTTGGACGCACTATGGACACTGTTGGACGCAATAAGGACATTGTTGCACACACTAATAAAAGTCAAGCAAGTGGGGCACCAGGTTCATTAAAGCTTATTTCTGATTGGAAGAACGTCGAGGAAATAGATAAAACTGATTTCTCATGGTATCTTGAAGACAGTGAAACGGAGGCTGATATACACATCTATCTGATTTGTGGTATGATTGACTTAAATGAGCCATATGATGTGATGGGCAGAGTACAAGACATATGTATGGTCCTGAATACAAACACTATTTATGTTCTTGCAAGGAAGGCTCAGAAACGTGAGAAGGTTAGATATCGTCTATCAATCGTCAAGTATGACACAGATGAAATATCTTCAAAATTTTCTGAAGAAATATCAAACAACATTGCAAATAACATTGTAAGTATGCTTATTTTTATTTCCTCTATGCATTATTCTAAGGATGATTCAATTTTTTATAAATTATTGATCATTGACATGTTTTATTTTGTTTCATAGGATTTTGTTCCGGGTCTTTCAAACATGTTTAAAGGTATTTATATGTTGGTTCCAAATGTTATGGATGTGATCAAAACTTTCCACAAAGACAAAGCATAGGAAAGGAGATTGAAGCAAAGAGAAATAGCTCGTGACACTGCAACAGTACAAAGAGGGGATCAACCAAGAGTCACTAAGGTGGGTTAGTCTAGTAAACTTAAACATGTTTCTTTTGAAGGTGTCGAACATGAAACAAAAAATTATGATAGAATTTGTGAGGAGGAGATGAGAACTATTGTGCAAAAGGAGAAAATAGATCAGACACCAAAAAGAAAAATTGCCAAAGATGTCTCTCTTTTACCTCATGAAGGAGAGCTTGTTTATAAAAAAACTGATATGTTATCCAATAAGACTGGGAAATCAAATATTGGTGAACCTGTAAAGGTCGTGAGTAGCAGTGAAGAACAAATTGAAAGCTCTCACGGAAGCAGAGAAATCATAACAGCAGGTGCTGAGTTAGAGGATGGCATTATTAAAACAAAACAAAATGCTATTCGACAAGAGTTGAGGAAGAATAAATTAATTCTTGGTGGCCAAACATTTGAGTTTAATGTTAACCAATTTTATGGCCCAGATGAAGGACAATCTCAATATCAAATTAGAAAGGCCCATCACCTACATGTACATCATCTGAAAAAATTGTTCAGGTTCAATCCATATGCGCATGTGGTGGATTATGTGGTTCTTGTCGATCCATGTCAGGTTCCCAAAAAACAAGCATTTGACAAGACAAAATGTTTTGATTATAAATATTATGTAATTGCATGGAACCATTTGATAGAGGCTAAGAGACAATTGATTGCAGAATATCCCAATAATTATCTTTTTCAAACAGTGAAATGCATCATTTACGCTGGCTTAACAGAAATGGAATCAAAGTTATTGGCATGGGATCATAATGCAGATAATGAGTACATAATGAAAATGAATTTCATCCAAAGGGTCAGATTTATTCATAATGAATTCATAGAAAAATGTGGTGGGGATAAGACACAAGTTAGTGTAGCATTTCGAAAGGAATGTTTAATGGAAACAGGGTATCAAATTGATGAAAAAAAAGTAAAAGATGGAAAATTGAATACAAATCTCTTCAGAGACACAGATAACATTTTTCAGTTGGCATTTAGAACTGGGGAGGTATGGGATTTGATTGATGATATTTTTGATCGATGGGAGAATATTTCCATAAAAAATCAAAAGGTTAGAAAGAGTAAACCCATAATATGTACCAACCGTAAGGGGGGTCCTGAAATGAAGCATCTTCCAGAGGATATGACTATCACACCTTGGAGAACAATGCAAGGTGTGAAGGATGATAAATTATTCAAATAAATATTATCCCATGTGAAATCGGGTGAATTATCAATGGAAGAAATGTGTGCAGAATTTCAAAAGTAAGTTTCTTGAATTATTTCTTATTTTAATTTCATTATAATTTTCTTTTAAATAAAACATAATGATGTTGGTAGAATTTGTTATACATGTCAATATATTAACGCTTTTAACTTAATTTATTCAGTCAGAAAATTTTTATGAAAATACAAGAACACATGGTTAAAATGTTGAATGATGATAGTTGGGATGATGTTGTACGCAACTACCCAGAAGCAAGATCTACATCAACACTAAAAGAGTTTTATATTGCATTCAATAAGGTATGTTGATTTATAAATTCATTTTATTCATATTTAAACTATTTTTATTTTATTACTTATATATATATATATATATATATATATATATTTGTGTGTGTGTGTGTGTGTGTGTGTGTGTGTCATTAAAGATGTCGAAGAAGGATGGAAATGGAGTACCAGATACTTTAAAAAGCTTTATTGAAAAAATTAAGATGGAGAACATGAGAAGGAAGCGTCTTATGAATGTTGAACTTGATCCTACTCTTAATCATTACATTTGGAATGGGCTCGATAGTGTCCAATATCAAATAATACAAGGTGACTGTGAAGACATTGCATCACTAATACCTAAAAGGGAATATGGCCTAGTTATTGCAGATATTCCTCATGGTTTCAATTTCCTAGACATTGAATATGATAGAGAACCATACACTTATCAAGCTTTTAGTAAAGTGGTTACGGGTTTTCAAGAAGTGACAACATTACCACTTTGGCGATTTGTGACATTTCATTCAGACACACAGTTTCCAATTTTATTAACAAGCTTCAAGGGTAAAGAAAACTCAAGGATGCAACTTACATGGTAAGACTTTCAAATTGTATGTTTGATTCCTCCTAAATTTTTTTATTCATGTAAAATTTAATTGAACTTTTACTATGTTATGTTACAAGAAAAAGTCAAATATTGTTTCTTCCGAATATCAGCCTATTATAAATGATTGTGAATTCATCCATGTTGAATGTTGGACAAAATACAATAGCTATAAGCATACTATTATGAATCAAGTAGATGGGAAGAGTCATAGTCAAGTATTGGTTTATGATGCAGTTGTAAGAAAACTAACATATGAGGATAAAGATGCAAAAGGAGATATAGTTAACATTTATCAAAAGCCACAAGAATTGATTAACTATCTTATAGATCTATGTTCAAATGAAGGAGAATGGGTTTTGGATTTATTCTCAGGTTCAGGTAAGTTTTATTATACAAATTTAAATTTAAATATTGTCTTTTTTACTTTTTATGTTTCCATACTAATTTTTTTACTTATTTTTTGTGCTTGATGATTAGGTACAACACTAGCATGTTGCCTACTAAAAGGAAGAAATTGCATTGCCATTGAGAAAGACCCAGTTCAATGAAAATTTATTCAACAAAGAATTAATGCTCTTAAATTCCTTCCAGATGCGAAGCAAGAAGTTGGTTTGAGGAAAGGAGATTTTAATGAATCACATGTGGCAAAAAAAGCAAAGGAACCTCAACCACCATTATATGGAATGATTGGAAAGGGACACTTTGGAAGATTTGCTGACATGAAAGATCCATTAGAAGACGACAATGATAAAAATGAAGAAGAAAATGTTGCGGAAGAAGCCATCAATGTTGTTCTAGATGATGTTGAAGATGTATTAGTTGATATTGTTGATGATGTTTAAGTTATGCTTGCAAACAAAGCTTATTTTTTAGAACTATTAATCAATTTTACTTGTAATGTTTAGACTTTAATATTTTATTAGAACAACCCTTTTTTTTTGCAAAAAACATGTGATTGCTATTATTTTTTGACATAAAATTCAATAAAAATGTTGTTTTCTTAAGTTTTTTTGTTAAGATTCTCCCAAAAAATTAGTTTATTTAACATGTTTTTTCCAGCAAAAACTCTGTAAAAGTGTATTTTTTGCATTGTATTTATATTGAAAAATTGTATTTTTTTGTCATATGGTTCAAAATATTGGTTTTTTAGCGACAATTTTTTGATGTGCATTGAAAAATTATTTAACAATACATAAACATGTATAAAATATAAACTTTAGAATATTGACCCTTTTTCCATCTTTTATGTATATGAAAAAGTGAAGATATCATTACAAGTTTTTATTTTTAAATTTTTTTTTTTTTTTTAAACACAAGTACAGAAATGCACTTAAAAATAAACATCTCACAGAAGAAGAAGACATTAGAAGATCTATAGTGTCAAAATCAATCCTATAAAAAAACTTTGGTGATGATACACCGCCACTATTCAAAATCGACATAAAAAACATCACTTAAAAAAAATAATAATAATTAAAAACAAAAAAAACAAAATGAAAAAAACTTAAAGTGCCAAAAACATGCTCAAATTTTTTTTTCTTAATTCTGCATCGCCACTTTTTCAAAATTAGGTGTTTTTCTTGATACTTCAAAAAGTAGGTAACAATGAGGTTACCTATTTCATCGGTAACATTGTTTAAGTGAAAATAGATTCAAGGAAACCCAAACCTCATGGCCATTCAAGTGCCAACGACAAGTAGGTGAAGAACAAAGGTTCAGGGAAGTAAGGTTCAGGGAAGTAGGATGAGGTTGTGCATAGCCTTTCAGGATGAAAAAAATGAATGAATATAAGAATGTCCATGTCATCATTACATGGGTAGCAATTCAAACGCAATAAATGAGAAACCCGATATAGAACTTAAACGATCTCCCTGCTTTGAATGTTTTCACAAAAAAATATACCGAAACTAAATATGGATACTTCCCACTAGCATCTCATTACATCTTTTATATCCAAGTCTTCACATAATCAAAGGGAAAACTACATGTAGATGAAAAAAAACCAGAAACAACACTTGCACCAATCACAGTTGTAGCTTCAGAAAGGCCCATGGTGTCCTTGAAAAATTCTATAGACTAATCATAAGAAGCAAGCATGCCCATATTTAAGGCCATTTCTCAGACAACTATTGGACCCACCCCTTTCCACGGGGCTAGAACCCCTTCATCACCAATAATACGATATAGTGCATGGAATTATTTTTTGTAATGTCATCGTTGCACAACAAGAAACGTTGCATCCACCTGCATGCGAATGAGAGTTAAATCTGCGGGACTTCCAACACATGCTCCAATAACTCTTATTGTCAATCCACAAAGAGGCTTCTTATATAGAGGTAGTGGTTTCCCATCATTAACAGGAATTTCTATGTTTGTCAATATCCTAAATGATCCAAGACGTGTTATTGTATAGGTTTCCTATCTTAACGAACCAGTTGATAACCCCTTGTAAAAAGCACCAAAGCCCTTGTCCCTTAGCTTATTCTTTGTAAAATTACAACCCGAACATTGACCCAACTAAATGTGCACCTTGATCATATCCACAGGCTGAATGGCACACATGGTGAGCATACCAGAGGCTCATCCATTGACAAATTTCTTCATTGCATTTCACATGATTCCTATCTTGGGCTTCTCCTGTGCCGTCTCTTTGAAGGAATCGAACACCCAATCGATTTGAAACTGACATCCTTCCTCTTTTTGACATCACCATTGATATGACAAAAAACTGGCAAGAATAATTTGTTTGTTTACACATCCTCAACAAGAAAGAAGAAGAATAGGAAGATATTTGATCTTCATCGTGCCGCAATGTCTCTTGTTGGAGGGGTGAACTAGCACATGTCTCCAATTTAAATTGCTCCGATGATGAGGAAAAAAAAAATATTCCATTGCCACTATCTCCTCACCCAAAGAGGAAATTCTTATCACATAAATTTATTTTTAATAATATAAAAATATTTAGGAAATTACATTATTTATAGCACAACGTAACAATGTTTATGAAAACTAATATATGTATACTAGAAATTACCCCTAAAGGTGGAAAGGTACAATGAAGGAATAGAATATTTGATAGGATCATCTCACCACAAACAAAGCCAACTAATAGTTATATGCATGCACATAAGTTCTATCAAACTCTCCACTGCAAGCGCCATCAAGCGAGCCCATTTCTCACAACCTAGGCATGAGCACAAAGTGTTCAGAAACCTTCCCTTAAGTGTGCCACGCCCAACTATCTATATTTTCTAAGCCACGTGGTGATACTAGCCCTATATTTCTATCAGGGCACGAGATCAATCTTTGTTAAGGTCCTAGATCCAAACAACTCATATTCCCATTGTTTCCCCTTACCATTTGGGAAAGTGTTCTTTTTGGACACAAATTAATGATCCAACAAGTAGGCGGGAGTGACTATACATGTCATATCTCATAAAAATAGGCATATGTTTGATGGGAGAAATTTCAACTTTTATATTGGAGTTAGTTTATGCAAATTGTAGCCCGGACTAACATTTTTAAACATGGATATCATCTTTAAATTTTATGTCAAGACAACCCAAACTCTCTCGCAACACACTTCAAGGACCTATTTTATACGAAACTCTTTTATATATATCAAGCCTAACACAATTGGATCGATAGGAAGGAATGGTAGATGGGGATCTTATGGCATTTCAAGACTAGACGACCTCTATGTAAAGAAATGTCTAGCTAACCATCTCGCTAATTTGAGCTCATGGGTTCTTCCCGTGCAAATGTCTGATCATTTTCCTCTCTTTTTAGTCTGGATAGACATTTCAAAAGGGAAGCCCACTCCCATTAAGTTTAACCATTTTTGGTTGAAAGACCCAGAATTCACCTCAATGGTCTAAGACTTCTAGACAAAATTCAATTTGAGCATTGGCAATTTGGCTATGGACAATCTCTCTATAAGCTTAAAAAGCTAAAATAGGTAGTTCGTTTATTGGCTTGTCATATAAAAAAATAAAGGAGTAAAGAAATTATAAAAAACAATGCCCATATTAAATCTCTAGAAGATCCACATTCAACAAACTACTTCTTAGAGGCTTTGAAATAGAAATTAGCAGAATTTTCACAAAAAAAGGCAAATACTTTTGTGTCAAGAATAGGAATAGCAATAGAAGAGTCGTCAAATTTGGAATGACATTAGGGGAATTTTGAGGTCTAAAATGGGCCTCCTAAGAAAAATTTAAAACAAAAACAAACTTTATAAGAACCAATAGTATTCAATATGATTATGTCAACCATGGGGGATGATTCACCATTATTTAAGTAAAAGGGAAAAATATTAAAAAATAATAAAATAATAAAACTACTTTTTCAACTTGTATTTTCAACTTACCTCCTAATTTTTTCACTAAAATTTCAAGTGGGAGTACCGTTGGATGCAAAATTTAATTCCTCATCCAATGTGCAACCATGTTGCATACTTTCGATCGACCTTGCTACACAAAAAAATGAGAAATATATAAAAAAACGTGATTGCAATCATGTTTTTCATGTATTTATCATTTTTCGTGTAGTAGGACCCATCAAAAGTTTGTAACATGTGTAATCGTTGGAAGAGGAATTAAATTTTGCATCCAATGGGTACTTCCACTCGAAATTTGAGTAAAAAATTTGGGAGATAAGTTGAAAAAGTAGTTTTTTATTTTTTCCCTCTAAAATTTGATGATGCAATAAAATATTATTTTATTATTTCTGTTATCAAAAAATTGTACTTGATTGGTTGTTTATCAGACAACTCTATGTAACTGTTTCAAACCAACTTTTGACTGAAGCTTAGCCTCTTCAGTCTCAGAGGGCTCTCTCAAAAGGGTTTATCATATTAGATAATGATAGTACTGAATGGCTAACTCTATTTGAAAAGTAACTTTGTTTTTTTTTTTTGTAGGTTGAAAAGAATGCAGGCTTGCTACCATTGGTCTGATGGATTCAACAAATCAGTAGATTCAGTGGCAAGGTTTCTTGACATGGAAGCTGAGGCAGATAGGGGTCTTTAACAAAGGAAAATCACACATAGAACATAGGTCAACACAGTGATTTCATAAATAAAGGAAGTCAGAGCATAAACATCTGAATTCTGAGTAATATAAATGAAATCTACTGCAAGTGATAAGCATAAAGATATATATCAGAAAAACATTAGAAACCCAATGAGAATATTAGGTCTGTCAAGAAGAAAACCCTCTGTATTATTGATATAAGTCAAATTACATAAAGCAGCAGTATGGTGCAAAAAATCTCCAACCATTTACTACTTTGATGATTTTCCTTTAAATAGACATTCTTACTGTAGGGATGATCTGCCTCTTGGCTAGATTAATTGAATTCTTCCTATGACACCCCATATAACAGAAAAAGAATGTCTTTTAACCAGAAAATGACAGCTACACCCTAAAGAAGACCTTTTCCTAATAGGACTCAAACTCCTATTTATAACATCGGTCTACATTATCTTTAAAAAAATTACATATCAGTTAAACATCAGCCTCACATGCTCGAAAAGGCTATGACATAGTTCATCACTACTTTACACATTAAAAACCTTCCTAAATATGTGGACCAAAACCCTATTTTCAGGAATAGAAGATATTATCTTCAACGAAAGCTTTAGCTGATGAGCTGTCTCCACTACACTTTCTTCAAGTCATAAATATTTGATGTTAAGGTACCTTGACCTATTGGAGGAGTCCAGTTGTCCAAAAATACCTTTAAACTGCTCCAAAACCTTCAAAAATAGTTCGCTACAAAAACATGACAATTTCGTAGCGAGCTTTCATAGCGTCCAAAAAATAACTTTTGCACTCAAAATTTTTTCTCCTTTGATGTTTCATGATTTCCACCAAGACTTGACACCTCACCACCATTAAATTCCCTCCTTGAAAACTGAAAAAAAATCTTTTAAAATCAAATGGACCGCTACAAAAATTTTCGTAGTGTTTTGTTGGCTTTCACCCTAGGAAATGCTACGAAACTATGAGAAACTACAAAATTTCCATATTTCAAAATTTTATCCAAAAAGTGACCTCCAGTTGTACAAAATTGGTCTTCAGCATGCCATGAACCTTATAAAACTTATTAAAACTCAACTTAAGACCCTTGAGGTGTTTCCTCTTCATTAATGATTAGTTGAGCTATGGGTTCCTCAACCACAACCATCTTTAAGCCCTTATTCTCCAGCTCTTCATGAATCAATTCTAACTGCTCTTCAAAGTCTTTTACTTGGTCCTTCAGCGTCCTATTCTTATACTTCAAGTGTAGGTTAATTTTTCTAATATGCTTCACTTATCCTCTCAATGGTTGAGTCCAATTGATCAATTGAAGTGTGTTATCTAAGGTCTTTGACACAATATTAACGTGCTCTTCCCAAATTTCATTCATTTTCTCAAACTTGAAACCTTTGAACTATTGTTCTCCTCCTCTAGGAATTATTATTTCTACTGCAATGGTTTTTGGTGTTACTGTGAGGTTCAACATCCCCACCTTTGAAGTTGTCCCATTGAAACTGATGGCAAACTCCTTAGAAACCTCCACATGATATCCTTGCAATATTTGCAAAAACTGAAAACACCCTATTCTTTTGAAATATTCTAAGGCAAATGGGTCTTCATTTAGAAAATTCATGTCTGATGGCTCATATCTAAGACAGTGGCCTCCTTTTTTGGTCTTCCTCTTTACAACCATGGTGCTTTTATACCTTCTCTACCTCACTTGATCAATGACACCTGCAATTGCTTGAAAATGCTGACAACCAGTTTGGCTTGGTGAAAAAACTCTCCTGAACTCAACAACATGCAAAGATGGAGCAAATAATGACACAATACCCAAGTGAGAAAGATTTAAAAGTTTATATGATAGCTCATGGCTTAATCATGACTCATGTATGCTAAAAACAGTAATAATGACCTCATTCATGACCATTGTACCTTGGCTTAACCCTAACAGACTCGAATGACACCCACTCTAATAATTCTAATAATTTACTGACACCTAGCACCAAATTTGAAAATAAATACAATAAAACACCTTTTCGTAGCGTAGTTAGTTCATTTTTAGGCAGTTTCGCTACGAAAGTATTAACAGTTTCGTAGGGAAAACTACCTTTTTACTGTGTAATTCGCTACGAAAACAAGAAAGCTTGGGTAAATTGACTTTTTTTTATTTATGAGCTTGGTAAATGGAATATGTCAAGAAATAATGACTGACGTGACATGAAAAGACTTGAATGAGAGTGGGTTTGGACCTTAGGATAGGCTAATATGAAAAAATTTAAATTTTTGCTTTACCAACTAATGACAAATGAACTCTATGACCATACCTTTGACAAATGAACCTCTAAGACTATGTCAAATGATGTTTCACATTTTCCGAGTGATAAAAATTTCCACTATTATTTTATAATTTCCTTAGGAGGCCCATTTTACACCTCAAAATTCCCCTAATGTGAAGGGGACAAAATACTAGATATTTCCACAAGTAAACTTCAAGGGATTGTATGCAAAATTCTATTTTGAAAATCAAGAATGATGCTAGGGAAATTATTTATGGACAAAATGAAATTCAAAAAGAAGCATTCAGACATTTTCAATCATCACTAAGAGTAAGAGATGCTCCTTCCTCTCAGAAATATATGGACTTCATTTCTTTATATCCGCAAATGGTTGACCCGAAGAATCTACTCTATATTTTAGGAGTATGAAATCTCCTTATTATTTTTGAAGGAGCAAGGATATATACCATAAATCAAGTGGGAATACGGATCTCCTCTCTGGTTGATAGGGATTAATGATAAACATCTCATTTTAATTATCCTCATCATGTGTCATACACTGGGCCAGGACTAACGATTGTACGTCTAAGTGAAGGGCATGGAGGAAGAATGGAAAATGGAAGATTGAATAAACATCTATGATTTCCTTAATGAGAGAAAATCCAAAATAGGAAGTGGACTGACACTCTTTGATGATTGGACAAGTATCCAAGACAAGAGTGGTCGAAAAGGACCAACATTCTTTGAGGATTAGGAATCCAAGATAATAATAGTCCTAAAAGGACATAGCTAGTGAACATCTGAGTGGGGTATTCCCCAATTCAAAAAGGAAATTTCCAATACACCCACCCATTCCCCAATTCAGAAAGAAAATTGCTAATAAACCAATGGTAAAAAATTTGGACCTTTTAGGGATTCATGATTGGAAAATAATTTGATTCTTGAACCTTTCTTTGGAAAATAATCTAAACCTTTTTTAGATTCATGATTGAAACTCTTGCAAAGGCCATTCTATTTTTCTATCATCCTTATCAATTTAGTGTCATATCATTTTTCCAATAGCTATTGAATATTTATGGAAAAGGCTATCTATACTTCTCGTATTTGGGGAGAAATGCTTTCCAAAATATCATTTTTTGAAAGACGTATACCTACGAGGATTTGACTTAAGGCATTCAAGTGTTTTAATATATGCACTATTAGCAATATATTAGCCACAACATGTAGCTACATTTATCAGTAGTCCATTGGGACATGTCCCCTGCATTTCTTGCATCCCTTCACTCCAGGGAGGGGAAACATAGATGTCCCAAGGCACCATTGGGATGTAAGAGATAAATAGTTTTCCATCCCCGAGATGTCCCACTATCTCCAGGGGATGTCCCAAGATATTTCCAAGTGCTACAGTGATGACATACTATACTCAATGGAAATGGGGAGTGCCCCTACATGTTTTAGCAATATAAGGGTTTTGTAAAACACCACTTTTTATCCCATATTCATTTCTTCTATAGCCTGGAAAATACCATTTTCCATGGAATTTCAACAATTTCCAAAATATAGTAGGATGGTAGATATTGAATTAAGTACCATGAATATGTTTTCAATTTGTAAAAATTATCTACGAAAGAGTCTAAAACTTTAACAACTCCATATAAATCAATACAGAAACATTTTCCATAAAATCCACTGATATCTAAAATTCATATAAGTTCCTTCAAAAGAATTTGACATTAACTACACTTAACAATAGTGTTGCATGACACAAATTGGAAAACATTAGTGAGGATCTAAAATCTTACTCGACAAAAAATAGTTGAACAATAAAAAAAATGAACTAGAAAACCTAAAGAAAAAAATCTGACCTTTTTCACTGCATCCGCCATTTTTTTCAAAAATTGGAAAAAGTGAGTATTTTTGTCTCAATGACTCATTTCAGGTAGATCTCACCAATTAATTAGAGGTTTATGCAAATATTTTTTAACAATGCATTAACAAAACCAATGGAATTCATTGCAAACGTTGTTTTTGCCCATCTGATTCTATAGCTTAAAGGAGTAAGCTACTATGACATACACCAGATTTTTTTCAAGCACTTGGATTACTAGCTATGAATCAACAATTTTTATACACTATATATAATATTTTTTAACATTCATCTCACCATATCCAAAATATTATACGAGCTGAACATTATCTAACAAGTAAGAATGATGCATATGAGGATGTCATAGTTCACTTGCTATTTCGAATAATAGCCACAATACCATTTTCCAGATTTGAAATGTTGGAAAGGATTCGCACGTTGACACTGAAAATTTTATCTAAAATATGGGAGAGTGGAAATCACCACATACTCAAAGTTTATGATGACCTAGATAGGTGTCCCAGGGTTGTGTTTAAAAGACCAATTGCAAATTTCGGCTTCTCACTGTGTTGAAAATAATGTTTTGATTATGCTTCTCCTTCACAACATTAGTGCAGATCATGTGAGAAGCATACCCTGCTACATTTCATCATCCCAAATCATATTTCCAACTCTATAGAAAGTTTATATAATAGATATATAACCTTTCTCGCACAATAAAATTATACATCTACTTATTCATCCCAATCCAGTTCCATCCAAATCTCTTTTTGGTAGAAGCTCGAAATGGAAATCCATGAAAAGAAAAATTATGCGAGCCTGATATGCTGTTACCAGAGTGAACATATGAAACAAGATTAAAATCTTGGCCAGGCACGAATTTTTGAAATGTCTAAGTGTCTATAGGACATTGTTGAATGGGTGTGGCCATCGTTACATTATGTGTTATTCGAACCTGGGCATACTCTAGAGACCCAAATACTAAGTGGAACTCCTATTTATTTCCTCCTACTTGATTGAACTGTTGAAATCCTAGTGCAGACAATTCCTCTGCATATAAAACTTTGTTTCTTAACTGCATCGAACTACTTGGGGCCAGAAATTCAAGACTATGTGAGTGCTTCTTAGATTTATTTAATACAAAGCAGTGTACAAAACTGAATGATCTATAGCCATATTCATCAACAAATTAGCAATCGAGGATGATACAGCCTGTAAGTTGTAGGTTGGAGTGGACATTTCCTTACTTGTTTCTACTGCAAATTCTTGTTGGGGATTCAAAATAGGTGTCAAATTTACATCTTGACAGGAATGAAACATAACAACATGTTGCAGAACTTCCTTATCAATAGATTCAATCTCACCATATAGCATATGTCCCTTCATGCATACCTCTTTTGGTTGAACTTGTTCCCTGATGGCAAGTTTAGGCTCAACTCCCTTCATCTTTTGATTGTCTTCAAACATATCAAACTGTTCAAACCCCATTGAAAAAATAGTCACTGAGAAAAATTTAGGATCAGTTGATAAAACCTCAAGCTGTGGATTCGGCAATGATGACGCACAATGTTGAGACCACATTGACATATGACCATGTTCAAAACCCATTGACAAACTAGGCACTGAACATGACGTAGAAATAATTATCAGATAGGGTTTAATTGTAATAAAGTTTTTCTTTGAACAAAGTAAGTGACCTTTCTATAAATAACTTGAAATAGAAACATCATCAATACTGCAACTAAGGCCTCAGTGAGTTGAGGAGTAGATGGCTCTTGTACTGATGCAAAAGTAAAATCCTCTTCATTTAAATCAGTTGTGAGAATATCCATATAAGGTGTACGAGCTACCTGTGTAATAGTTGATGGAATTAAGTTATGATAATCTAACTCCATATGATGTCCAGAATGACCATCGAAAGGTTTCATAACATAATAATCTCTTTCTTCATCTTGGTTCAAATAACCAGCTTCTGTAACAAGGGTGCAAGACTGTTATTCTTTCATCTCTAACTCATTTGTTCCTCTTCATAGCTGCTTCAGAAGTTTCGTCGTCCTTCACATTTCAAAGCAGTGAAATGATCTTTCTTAGAAACAATCAAGGAGTTTCCTTTGGAGTCTTTGTCGAAAATCCCTTTCCCTAAATATGGCATTAGAAAATGGTACCTCTATGAATTATGTAGATGTAATGGACGGTCGTGGCGGGAGGCAACCAGAGGAGAAGGGAGAGAAAAAGTGTTTCTCATTCCAAAAATTCAAGCTCTTTGAGCATGTGGCATCTTCAACAAACTTATAAGGAAAAACATCTTCTTCACTGTTTGCAAGCAGGAATTGGGAGCGAGAATTGAAATTAATCTAAAATTAAAATTAAAAATTAAAAATTAAATGTTAATAATAATGTTTAAAATAAAGAATTATATATATAGTATTAAATTAAAAATTCAATAAGGTATTAAATTGTATATAAATTATTTAATAGGTAAAACTTATAAATTAGTAGTTTTATGAAGTGATATTTATATGACCCAAAATTAAAATTATGTGTTTTTTTCTTGTTTTAATATAGATATAAAAATATATGATAACATGTCTTCTCTTAAAGCTTGATAATTATTGTTTTTTTTCACTAAACTTCTACCTATCACAATGAGACCTATTGCCTAGATTTATCATTATAAGAGGTTATGAACAATGGAGGAATTTCCATTGGGTCTTTAATCTTTACTAATATTTTCACAACATTACCAAATTTTGCACACTAGGAATAACTCTCAAGGCCTTTACCAATGGACATGAAAAGGGCCTTAGACTAGGAATATGGGCACCATAATTATTCATTGCAAGATAGGAATTAGTATGAGGGAAGGTAAAAAGGGATTTTATTTCTAAAATGAAGCTTTTCGTGCTGAAGGGCCATGAATTTGGCATTGAACAACCACATAGATCCTCTCTAAATAATATTAGGAATATATGGGATATCAATTATATTGGGAAATTTTCACACCATGTATAGGATTTAAGGAATGTACTATGGGTAGGATAGGTAAACAAGGGAATTAGGCCTTATAATAAGCTTGTTAGTGTCAAGGGAAATGAGCTAGACTTAAAAACCACATAGATATTTTTTAAAGAATCTTTGGTCTTAAGTTGGGATATGGGAACCATAGGATTATTTCTCACCATATATAGGAGTTAGTGTCTATGTTATGGCTAGGAGAGGAAAAAAATTGCCTTTTCCCCTAAATTAATCTTTCTCATGTTTAATTTCCATGAACAAGACCTCTAGAAGGGAATATGGGCATTTAGTATGTTTTGCATAATAAGAATGGGTCCTATGGCCTTTACTATGGCCAAAGAAGGACATTAAATAAAATGGAATTAAGTCTTAAATAATTAGTGCCCATTAAAAAAGCTTCAAACCACCACATAAATTATATTCTCTAAGGGATATTCATTGGCCTCTAGAAGGGATGTGTCTGCCATTCAAAGTTTTTTCACACTATGATTGGGTCTTGGAGCCTCATCATTATACCTTAATGAAATTAGGAGGCTTTCAAATCACATATGATGCTTACAAGTGTAGGCTTGGTCAAAATAGGAATGCCACAAGGGGCTTAGGCCTTATTTTAATATTTGATGATCAAGCTTTGGAATTAGTTCTAAAATAACAACATATAACCTCTATAGGGGCTCTTATGAATCTATGGGGGATATTTAGTGTCATTGGTATGTTTTACATAGCAATAATGGGTCTTATAAGGCTTGTACCATTGGAAAGGGATGAAAACAATGGCCTCAATCCCAAAATGAAACTTATTTGGCTCATATTGCATGAAAAATACCATAAATAACTGCAATATAAAACATATTTGAGTAATTTAAGGCCTCCGTATAGGATAACGGTTCCATTATGAGGTTTTCCACATCATATATAGGAGTTAGGTCTTATATCTTGGCCAAGGAATGGAAAAGGGCCTTATGCCTAAAACAAGCTTTTCTCATATTTAATGTCCATGAACGGAATATTATAATGGAAATATGGGAACAACGAGTATGTTTTACATAATAAAGATGGGTTTTATGGCCTATATGATGGAAATGGAAGGAAAACAAGATCCTTAGTCGCTAAACAAAACTTCTTTAGTTCAAGGGACATGAATAAGGCCTCAAACGTCAACAACACATATCATATCTAAGATATATCTAGCATTTAGGTGTGATATGGGTGCTATTTGAAGATTTTTGTGACATATATAGGTCTTGGGGCCTTTAAGTTTGACCTTAATATAATTAGGAGTCTTTTTGCACCAAGTATGTCACTTGGGACCTTAACCATGGTCAAGGAAGGATCATAAGGTGCTTGGGTCATATTTAAATCCTCCTATGATCAATGTTCTTGAACAAGTATTCTAATTACTACACGGAACGTCTCTAGGGGATATTTGGCCTATATGGGGATATTTGTCACCATGGGTATGGTTTACATGGTAAGAATGGGTCTTGGGGAATTTACTATCTTGAGGGTAGGAGAAAAGAGGGCCTTAGGCACTAAATAAATCTTCTTGAGTTCAAGGAACATGAATTAACCCAAAACAATCACATAAATACTCTCTAAGGGATATTTGGATTTCAACTTGGATATGGGAACCATGGCATGTTATTCTACGTAATTAAAGAGCCACAAAAATTGTTAGTGTGTAGGGGTTTCTAATAATATTGTGTGCACATTCTAAGAATGTGAATGCATTATTAGAATTCTTGAACATTTTTGTAATGCATGTATCGATAGAATAGTATGGCTTTAGAGTAAAATTCTAGATTTATATCAGTTGACCATGTAAAAATCAACATACTTTGAATTCAAATTAATGAAATCATTCTCTATGAATCTAGTGCAATAATCAACCATGGTATTTAACAATGCCACCAAAAACCCATAACAAATAGTGTGTCCACAATTAAAAATTACTAACATAAATGACTAATTCATATACTTGTTGTACTTATTATTTGTTCATATTTTTATTCTTGGACCATAATAGTCATTTACGTTAATCATTATTAATTTCGTCACTTATTATCTATTCATATATTTTAATCCTAGACCAAATTAGTCATTTAAGTTAGTCATTTTTAGTTTAGTCACTTATTATCTAGTTGTATATTTTATTCCTAGACTAAGTTAGTCATTTAAGTTAGTCGTTTTTAGTTTAATCACTTATTCTCTAGTCGTATATTTTATTCCTAGAATAAATTAGTCATTTTAGTTCGGCCACTTAAAATTTCTCAAATTTAGTAGTAATTCACTTGAAATAATTGCGGTGACTAACGTTTTTAGTCACCTATGTTGGAATCACGATTTCCATTAGAACAAAACCTGCAGGAATTAGTCTCCATTACAATCACCAAAGTTAGGATCCACAAGAGGTGGTTAGCCCATGTTGTGAAACACATGGGGAGCGTTGAAACAAATGTCCAACAATCTCCCCCACAACGTGAGCCGGGTGAGTTTCGAACTCGAGACCTGTCGCTCTGATACCACTTGTTGGAATCATGATTGTCGTTAGACCAAAGCCCATAGGCATTAGTATCCGCTACAATCGCTGGAGTTAGGATCCACGAGAGTTGGTTAGTCCATGTTTCAAAACACACAGGGAGCATTGAAACCAATGTCCAACAATCTAGTCACTAATTTCATTATTTTCTACCAGTGATATATATAAATTTTATCTCTTATCGTCAAATTATGTATAATTACTTATATTAATTTAGTTGTTAGTATATTTCACTTATATTAATAAATTCATGATAATGTGTCGACACAGGGCTCCATCTACATGGATGGTCCTATAAGGTCATCTGAGGGGAAAGTTGAAAAACTAGGCCATCCTTCACAAGTGCATGTTTCCATGGATTCTCCTCCACCTCCACCTCATAACAGTAATGTAGAGAAGATTTACTATGTACAACCACATGGACCAACATTTGAGGTAAAATTTCTTATTCCTAGGTTTTCAACATTTTCTTTTTTAAGTTACATACATGCTAATTAATTAGTAGACTAATTATAATTTGTCCTTGTCATTGTGTACATGGGCCCATACACAAAGCATTGTCGATGTCGCAGTTATCTGGACACATGCAGAGTGGGATGTTGGGTATAGAGGCATTGATGATGTGAGTCCATCAATGTACGCCATAATCTTTGAGCCACATGCAAAGGAGCACTGAGCCCAGATTCATCATACCCCCATCCTATCTGACTTGCGTTTGGAATCGAGTGAGATTAATAGATTCATATATGTAATTAAAAATCTAGTTCAAAATAACTTATTTCCATATTTTTAATTTTGTACAAATAATGATCTAATTAGTTTTAATTTGAATGTGTTATATTGCAATACAATATTATGGACACTTACTTTATGTAGTGGAACTCAAATAGGAGTTCTAGTGGTACTTTGAGTGGATAGTTTGTATATTTTTAAGTCCATGTCATAGGATAGATTCACATGTGATACCAACTTTGTATATTTTCATACATGGAAAATTTATGGATGTATGTGAACATTATTTTAGTTTATGGATGCTTATTATTTCATTTTATGGATATTCATGTCATATTTGTAATTTGTATATATTTTCATATGGATAGTTTATTGATCCATTCATTATTTAAGTTTATCGATTTGTATTAATCTTGTTTATGGATGTTTATTAATTTTTTAGTTTGAAATATATCTTAAAATTATTTCACTAGTTTAAATTTTCTCTGTATACTATAAATTTTATTAAAAAATATAACGAATTTGATTTTTAGTTTCATAGGCTAAGAAAATAACTGCAACCTAAAGTTGTTATGAAAGTCACCTTCATACTTGAAATGAACTAAAATATATGATGGTTGAATTAAAAAACACAAATAGGATTGGAATAAGTTTTAAATTCAATGTTAAAAGATGTTTGGTAAACAACAAACAAGTTTGATTCAATTTTATTTATTTTAAGGTAATGTACATTAGCTTAGTCATAACATGATATTTTAGTCATATGTATTGAAATTTAATATACCAAAAAAAAAAATTAATGATGTATGTTTCTATAATTTTATATATAATTAAATATGAATTTTCCTAAATTTACTTCGTTATATTAACGTTCAATTAAAAAATACAAATGATATTGAAATGAGTTTTATTAAATTCTAAAAGATGTCTTGTAAAAAAACAAATAAGTTTTATTCAATTTTGTTTCTTTTCATGTCATATACAAGTGCTTAGTAATAATATTATATAAGTACAATCTTACTATGATGCAAGTCACTTTGATACTTAAAATGAAATAAAATATATCATGTATGAATTTAATATTGAGCATGGAAAAAATTACAATCATGCTTCACATTGGCTTGTAGAAATTGTCTTTTAAAGCAATCCATATGTATGTTATTATATGATTCAATTTTAAAAATAAATTATTTGAATTCTAAAGTCATTGATATTATAATAAAAATTCTATACATGAAATGTTTTGTGACCCACCCATATACCATTGCATGGAAAACTAGTGTTTAAATCAATTTATTATATCTCAAGGTTCAATATAAAAACACAAATAGAATTGAAATAAGTTTTATTCAATTTTAAAAGATCTCATGTAAAAAACAAATAAGTTTTATTCAATATTATTTATTTTGAGATTATCTACAAGATCTTATTCATAACATAATATAAGTTAATCATATTGGAATTTACTATAGGTAAAAAACAATATATGATAACACTTCTATAATTGTATATAATGTTATCAAATTTTATAAATTTACTAAGTTATCCAAGAATTTAAATCAATTCCTTATTATTGAAATAACTTTATTCAATTTTAAAAGATGTGGAGATGTAAAAGTTACAAATAAGTTTCATTCGATTCTGTTTTGCTTCAGGTTATCTAAAAGAGGTTAGTGTTAGGGCCCTATATTAATAGTGTAGTCCCTTATTGTTTTTAGTATATCCCCCTTATTATTATTTTTTTTACCCATGTATTCCCCGTATTTTTATTATTGTGCCACATAATAGCTCACTATTGTTATTGTTGTGCCTTTACATTATTATTGTTAAGTCGGAAAGGATTATATTATCATCCCATGGACTTCTATATATAGAAAGAAGGTTTTGTCATTTGTTTCATCCAAGAATTGTTCATTTATGTAATGTAAAGGAGGTTTTCCCTTTGAATTGGCTGATTTATAAGGCGTTGATCTCTTTTTTGCTTCTATTTTGGGAGTTGGTTTCATAACATTTGGTATAAGAGCTTTGGATTCCAGGGTTTTCCTGCTTCAAACAGGCCATCATGGAGTTTTCGCTATAACATTTTTTATACGAAGGTTTGGATGCTAAAATAAAAACCCATTTGCGAACAAATCCTGAGAAAATTCTTATAAAAAATTCAGATCTTGGTTGACAATATTTTTTGGAGATATGATCTGTGGAAGTTATGGTTTTTGCAAGCTCCCAAATTTCATCTCAGAGAGGTGACCTTGGGAAAATCATCATAACTCTCTCTCTGAGCATCGAATTGGAATTATGTAAATAGTGGCCAAAATTGCACGGACTACAGTTTCCTTTGTATCGATTTCAGAGACGAAGGAGGAAACAATGACACATGGTACGCCATACAATTTTTCTCTACCGATCCAGTCCATAATTAGGTCATTGTGGGAGTTTGGGCATAACTTTGCCTTGAAGAATCCAAATCAGGAAAAACATATGGCATTGGAAAGAAGATTAAGAGGCTTAATAAAGGACCAAATAGAAAACATTGGGGGTCCGAAATCACAAATATACATCAAATTCAATATCATGATCTGCAAAAGCAAGAAAACGGTGTGTATTGTTTCAAAAATTGCATAAGTCTTGTTTGAAAAATCAGTTTGAAGGGATTCCAAGGGCATATTGAAGCATATATATTAGTATTGGGTTCTAAAATGTTCGCTAAAAATAATTCAACACCAACTAAGCCCTCAAAAGGCTGTACTATGACTCATGAAGAAGAAGAAGTGCAACATGAAATATCAAAATTACAAGAACAAGTGCAACAAATTTTGCTCTCGCAAAGAGTAACAAAAAATGAAATGGAAGTTAAGATGGATGGTTTGAAGAAATGCATGGAAGCTAACATGGAGAGCTTGAATAAATTTGTGGAATCTAGGATGGATGGTTTGAAGAATGGCATGGAAGCTAAGATGGATGGAGTAGAAGCTAAGATGGATGTCATGGAAGCTAAGATGGATGGTATAAAATGAAACATGGAAGTTAATATGGATGGTTTGAAGAAAGGCATGGAAGCTATGAAGGATTGTTTGAAGAATTTCATGGAAGCTAAGATTGATGGTATAGAAGGCAACATGGAATATTTGAAGAAATAAATGGAAGTTTGGAAGGAAGGTTTGGCAAAGTTGCTACAAGAAAAGTTTCCTAATGGTGAAAAAGTAGTAGAGGAAACTCATGATGAGAAAAAGAGAAATATTAATCATGATTTCCTAGAATCTAATTTTTTATTTAAGACCCACCATATTCCAAAGATATATATGATTAATTTTGATGGCAAGGATCCGATAACTTGGATACTACAAATGGAGCAATACATTGAGCTCCATAATATTCAAAACACACAAAAGGTACGCATTGCAACTTTATATTTAGAGCACAATCAGTTTGTATGGTATTGATGATTTTTTTCTCGTAAACTAATGGTCACTTGGACATTTTTTACAGAGGAAATGATAGCACATTATGAGGATACAAAGAGAAATACCTTATTTAGCCAATTGATAAATCTCAAACAAAAGGGTTCAATGACGGAGCACATTGAGGACTTCCAAAAATTGAATATAAGGGTAACTAATATTCCAGAGGAACATATGATTGATGTCTTCATAGGGACTCTAAAGGATAACATCCAACATAAGGTTTGCCTTTCAGAGCCTGATACATTGGAGAAGGCATTCAATTTGGAAAGAAAAATTGAAAGAAAAATTATGGCGATAAGGAAGCCTACCACTCACAACTATAAAGATGGAAGTGTTGCTACTCCTAGACTTCCACAACCTACAAGGTTGACACCACAACAATTTCAAGAAAAAATAGAAAAAGGGATTTGCTATAGTTGTGATGGAAAATACACTAAAGAGCATAAGTGTGTTGCGAGAAAATTATTTTACATAGATTGTGATGAGGAGGAAGAAAAGGAACAAGAAACTTCAATGTAGGTTTTAACCCTATACATAAATTATCTTCAAACGAATTCTTAAAGACAGAAAAAAAAAATAGCGACAGCATAAAACATAAAACATATATACAAAGATATTTTCCCCTGGATCCCAAATCAGGTCTACCAACTTGATTTTTCATTATATTCCTTTTAGTGTTACAACACATATATATACATGTGAAAGCATTCATAAAACCCAATCCTGTAACGCATTGGCATGAATTACCACTCCTCAAACTCTCAAGATAGAAGGACATATTAAGAGGAAAAATTTAGTAGTGCTTAATGATTCGGGTAGCACCCATAATTTTATTCATTGTAAGGTAGCAAAGGAATTGAATTTATTTTGTTAGCCAACGCCAGAGTGTTAAGTGATGGTGGAAAATCGAGGAAATATAAATTACTCTCGAAAGTTCCATAATATCAAGATAACCATGGGGGAATTTGTATTGAATAGTACAATTCTTTCCATTCCAATGGGTGGTGTTGATGTTGTACTTGGAGTACAATGGTTACAATCTTTGGGGACGATAGCTCTTCATTTTCAAGAAAAATTTTTGAAATTTTTTTCAGAAGGAAAGGAAGATGAATTACAGGGTATCACAGGGAAGTTGGGAAAGATAATAAGCTCTAATGTCATGAAAAATCTTCTGAAGAAAGAACAACGAGGAGTCATTGCACAATTAGGCTCACTAGAAGTTCCAACATCAAAATCGTCTATTTCTCTAGATCTCCAAAAAGTCTTGGACAATCATTCGAAGGGGTTTGAAACTCCCAACACTACAAGGAAAATATCCTCTAGGGGAGATTACAACATAGGTTTTTAGTGTTATAAAATTGGCCAAAGTTTTCAAAAAAAGATTCGCTACAACATTCGTTTTTGGTAACGGAGGTTTTGGTGAAGCTTATAATAGAATTTCAACATAACTAAAAAAAAAAGGGTGCCCAGATGTTATTAGGGATTTTTTTTTCATTGATGCGCTAATTAGGTGTCAACGCATTGGTGCGTTTTAGAGTGAACGCACCGATATTGAAAACCTACCAAGGATCAGGATGGAAAACAAATAAAGAATGCCCCGAGACATTTAGCAATGTCCCGGTGCATGTTATCCAGATGGTCACCCCAAGGCAGTCAAAGGTACATGCACCGGGCCGTAAAGGTCTAAAACCGCACCGGGCACACTGTAGGTGATACAATGCACTGATTCATTCTATTTGGTATGCATATTTGTGTGGTGCCCATAGCTCATATCAACACACTGGTGCGTAGTATTATAGAAAAGCACCGTTGTGTAGTATCACATAAACGCACCAATAGTTCTAATTCGTATTGGTATATGTGCAGTGCCCATATGTCATAGAAACACACCGGTGAGTTGTCTCACATAAATGAACCAACACGTAGTATCACACAAATGCAGTGAGAGTTATAATTGGTATTGGTATTTTTTTAGTGCCCATAGGTCATAGAAATGCACTGGTGCGCGTTATCATACAAACACACCGATGTACAGTAATGGACATGCACCGGTGTTCATTTTTTATTTTTTAGAAACATTGACCTGTGACATTGCAATTATTGTGATTTTTTAAAATTCATTATTCATCAAAAGTTGACACATATCTTATAATAGTATTCATATAATTAATTTTTTATTAGTGCATTTGAATGTGATGTGTTAGTCATCAGTAATTTTTGCCTTTGTACATGACTAAATGCTTATCCTGGATTTCTAGAAACAAAATTCATGAATATTGTGAGTTCTAGAAATCTCACTACCTTCATTATCCTTAGAATAAATTTCTCACTATTTCATTGTCCCATCATGTCATGCTCATCTCACCACTCCCAGAAGACACATCATGGGCTCATACCACTAATTTTCTCTATCTTTTGTCACCCTTGACCTTAGAACTCTGTTTTGGCTTGCCTAATTCCTCCACTTGCCACCTAGGATTACCAACAAACCTACTTACTCTTGTGTTTCCTGGATACATCAAGCATTGATGGTCTCAAAACTATCTCTGTAGACTCTTTAGATAAATCAAATACATTGGATTTTAGATCTTCAATACATCAAAATATCAAAAACTCTGTTTTTTATACTTGAGGACCCAAAGCTAAGTTTTCAGTCAAAGGCCAAGTCAAAAGAGCCTCCCATTAGGTCACCTAGGGTTTCATAGGTAATAGGATTATTTTGGTGTTCTAAATCTTTGTTTTTCCTGTACCAAGAGGCTGCAATCAAAGAAGAAGAAGAACAATACATGATTTTCCAAATGGATCAGAAAATATTTCAAGGAAGGCCTCCTTGGTCAAAGAAAAACTTCTGAAATAGAAAGTTGCCCATCTTAGACATTTCTATAGGAATGAATGAGATGGCCATCAGCAGAAAAATAGGTAAGGTAAGATGCTAAATCATCACTAAGGACAGCCACAACAAAGGAGATGCAACATGCCTATGGTCAAAGAGAATTAGGGTTTTGAGGACTGACTGGCAAAATAGTGTTGCCAAGCAAAGAGCCTATGCAAAGACCACAAGGACAAAGGCACAACAACACAACCAAGCACACATTGAATATTTTTAGAAATTATAAATGAAAAAGGGAAAAATGTGAGGTGAACTGAACAGAAATGAATAAACTTGAAGGGATATAGAGAGCTTAGAAGGAAACACTAATTATTTGTCTCTAACGGCCCTAAAACCTAAATTTTGGAAAGGTAAGCAAAGCAGGTGAAATAAGGATGATGTGCCTCCATCATGATAGCAAGAGGTTTTCAAAAGGCCTTTGGAGGTGATTTCTAGGTTTTGTTAAGGAAATAGTGCTTCACTGCACCAAAGGGAGAAGGAATACAAAGCGAATCAGTATGGTAGAAATCAAACCTTCAGTTACTGTCACTTTCCCTCAAAATGGTCAAAGGAAGGAAATCATCGGGTTAAGTGTCTAAATGGAAAATCAAGCTGAGCATGAGATTGTTGTTGAGTGACTGAGATTGTAAAAATCCAAAGATAACAAAGGAGACAAAAAAAATGTGTCATGGTACCTACATAAAATCAGAAGGAGCCAAGAAGAGACATAACAAGCCTAATTTGTAGTCTTTTTCAAAATAGGTACATCACTGTCAAATATCAGTAAAAGGTGAGAAAAACATGTTTCTAGTCACTTACACTTAGGAATGCCAAAAAGGGTAAGAACAATGGTTTCATTTTATTAGTGCAAGAAGAGATAGTTTGGACAGTTCCCAGTCCTTCAATGATGAAAAAAGGACCTCTCCATCCTTTCAACACACCCTCACCAAAGAAAAATCACTTTGAAAAGTTCCACATCACCTGCAAAAAAGGCTAAAAAGATATCAGTGAAAATTATAAAATAACATAAGGAAAACATAGAAAAGTGGGCCTTATAAGTTTGATTTATCTCTCAAAGGGTATAAAAGGCCCTCTTAGTCTTTTTCCATCTCAATTTTCCATTACAAAGAGAAGAGAAGGTTTGCAGAAGAAAAACAGAGTTTTTTTGTCAATTTTCAGGCAAGGGCTATTGGCGCTGCGCAAATCCATGGCGTTGCACTTACCAGGCCTTGCGCTACACTAATATACCTTTCTCCTGTTCAAAATAACACAGCACTGCGCTAATCCAAGGTGGCATTATGAAAATTCATGGCACTGCGCAAATATAGGCCCGACACACCCAAGGACCTGACAACCTTGCTGAACGCCCGGCGCTGCGCTAACCCATGGGCACGACTACCGGCGCTGCACCCACAGAATGACCCGACCACTCAGGCAGGGCGTTGCACTAATGCAGATGGCCCTCAAACGAAGGAGAATCTTGCCCCAAGGCTAAAATTCATTCTCCAAGTTGCATTCAAAGGCTTACAGAGGAGCTAAAAGCTGGTAGGTGGCCTCTCTCCCTTGACCTACAAGAAATTTTCATAATTTGTTGGCCAAAAAAGGAATTAAACCCTAGTTGTGAAAACCCTAGGTCTCAAATGCATTTTACCCCTTTGTTTTTAGCCTCCTTGAACAAGTTCAGTGTCATTTAAGGGAGGGTGAATTAGTGTGGTCACAATTCATGATTCAAGGTGAACCCTCTTAAGCTCCAAAGAAATCAGTCCTAAAACCTAGCCTCCACATCACTCATTCAAAAGAATTTGACTTCACCACCATCTTCATCTTGCTCCTCCAAACCCTAGTGTGTCAACAAGAATCCCCTATCACCATGTCTGGAGCAGAAAACAACGTCAACAGTGAAAGAGGCCAAAGGCATTTGAGACCAAAACATAAGAGAGGGAAAGTAAATAGAGTTGAACCCCAATTCATAGTGGCTATCACATCCTCTCCTAGGATCCTCTCATGTTTCTAGAATGCAGGGTGCTTCCAATTTTGTGAGAAGGTCAAACAAGTGAAAAGCCACCCAGAGCTTACAAGGCTTCTCATTCTCAACTTGCATGAAAAACACTCAAGCCTTGTAGGGGTAGATTTTGAGATCTCAGCAGATACCATCTTTGATGCCACAGGTATCCTTGCTGTTAGTGAAAATTGGTTTAAGAAATCCAAATTGGGCAAGGTCTCTTATGAGCTATTTGTAAAAACTAGGTATAGGGGAGGTTACAAGACAGTTTTCCCTTTCTCACACCTCAAACATAGATTTTCACCCTTGATGATGGTTATCATGAAGTACTTCACCTGTGAAGGAGATACTCCAGTCTCTACTCCTACCATGTCACACTCCTCATACATTTCATAAGGATTAATATGCTCAACTTGCCCTATTACCTTTATAGGGGCATTGAGAAGATGTCTCCTATTGTCCAGAGGAGGAATCACTCCCAACAAATGCAAATTTTATTTCACCATTCCTTGATCAAGATGGTGGTATTACATCAATTGGAAAAGAAGGGCATACCTTGGGATGTGTTCATATCCCATGAGGTTTTCACAAGCCCACAACTTCCTCATCAGCACAATTACCCTCACCTCAAGGAAACCTCCCTTCTTCCCCTTCTCTTGATGCATCAAATGGAGAGGATGATAGTGGCAATGATGAAAAAAGTAATGGAAGTGAGGGTAATGGTGCAAGTGAGTTAGCCCAAATTGAGGAAAAGAGTGGCGCTGATGAACAGAGTGCTAACAAAGAGGATGTTGATGAAGATGAGGAGGTTGAGAGTCAAAGGGACATGAGCATTAAAGATGATAGCAATGAAGAAAATGAACAAGAGGAAGAGACAGGAAATGATGATGAAGCCATAATAGATGATGATGATGATGATGATGGGATAAATCAAGAAGATGAACAAAGTGCTGACAATGAAGAAAATGAAGAAGAGGCAGAAACAAAGAATGAAGAGAGAAACGATGAGCATGACAGTGATAGAGGTGAAAGCAGTGAGCAAAATAGTGACAATATGCAAGAGGATGGTGAGGAGGATGAAGAGCTGGGCAGTGCAGAAACTAAAGACATCAAGGAGGAGAATAGTCATGACAGTCATGACAACAATCAACCCTTCAGTGAGTATGACAATAATGGCAGTGCAGAAAATGAAGATGAAGATAACCCTAGTCACGATGACAGTAAAAAAGGGGAAGAGCCTCATAGTCTAAAAGATGATCACAACCATGGTAAAGAGACCAAAAAAATCACCATAACACCTCTTGCATGCACATACCAAAGAGGGCCAAGGAAAGTGTTTGTTGCATCCAAAAGGTAAGGGACCTTGCCACCTACATCAACTCAAAGACTTGACAAGAGAAAAGAAAAGATGGAAAAGGGTAAGAAAGGTAAGGGAGGTAGGAAAACTAAATAAGAACCCCAATTCATTAACCTTGACAGTGATAATGAAGATGAGGATATGGCCACTAGATTACTACTCCAAAGCAAAGATGCACAAATTAGGGAGTGGGAGAGAGATTTTGAAATGGAACAATGTATCATTTAGTATTACAAGAATGAACACAAGTACTTTAAGAAGATAAAAAAGGGGTGTTTCTCTCCAAAAAAACATGACCAAGAATTATGCAATGAAGAACAAACTTGCTTGTGCCAAACTGAAGAAAGCCCTCATTGAAATCCAAACCCTAAAAGAGGAAAAAGGTCATGAAAAACTTGGAATTTTGGTATCATCTTCTTAATAGGTCTCCCAAACCCCTAGAAGGATACCACCACAAATTTTGATGGAATTTTATGAAACCAGCTCCAAAAATAGAAGAAAAGAGATATCAATGCCTTAGAAATAGGCCACTTCGAGGGGGAAAACTCCAATACATTACATGAATGAACAATTATTCGATGATACAAATGAGAAAACCTCCTCTCTATATATAGTAGTCCATGAAGCCACAATGTAATCCTAGCGGGGCCACAATGTTATCCTAGCCAACCTAACAATAATAATGTAAGGGAATAATAATAATAGTATGGGGGTTACAGGGGTACAACAATAACAATAAGGGGGTTAAACTAACAACAGTAAGGGACTATACTAGTAATATAAGGACCTAACATGCTCCTCTCCTTCAAAAAAGTGTTGTCCTCAATGCTTGAGTAGCTTCGGGTGCTTCTGTATAAAATTCTCATCCTCCCATGTAGAATCTTTAGTGGGTAAGTTCTTCCCTTTGATGAGATACTCTGAAATTGATCGATCTCGTAGCTGTTCAGTTCTTATTTTCGTGACTGCTTCAGGTTCCAATATGGTTTTTCCTTCCTCATCAAGTTTTGGCAATATTTTTTGAATTGGAAGTTTGTCCCCTATAACCTTTTTTAAGCATGAAAAATGGAAAACTAGATGTACTCACGAAGAAGTAGGAAGCTCCAATTTGTATGCCATAGTACCAATCTTTTGCAACACCTTGTAAGGCCCATAGTACTTTTGGGATAATTTATTATCCTTCTTAGATTGCTTGAGGGACATTTTTTGTATGGTTGTAGCCGTAAAAATACCTAGTCTCCCATATCAAAACTTCTCTCACTGCGATGTTGATATGTCTGTTGTTTCATTCGATTTTGTGCCAAATTTAGATTATCCTTTAAGAGTTGGAGAACTTCTTGTCGATGCTCGATGTGATCCTCCACTGCTTGAACCCTAGAATTTTCCCTTAAAGAAAAGGTGATGGATGGTGAATGATATCCATAAAGTGCCATAAATGGGTCATTTTTGCTGCAGTATGGAAGGAAGTGTTATACCACCATTTAGCAAGAGGTAACCACTTGACCCATTTTGCTTGCTTATCAGATACAAAACAACAAAGATATCCTTCCAAACATTTATTCACTATCTCTATTTGACCATCAGATTAAGGAAGATAATATGAGCTATGAGCTAATTGAGTACCCAAACAAGAAAATAATTATGTCCAAAAATTTCTTGTAAAAATAAGATCTCTACCACTTACAATAATCTTTGGGTTTCCATGTATCTTTTGAATTGTTTCCATAAATGCAGTAGCAACTGTACTTGCTTTAAATGGATGAGATAATGCACAAAAGTGTGCATACTTGGTAAGTTTATCAACTACAACCATGATGACACTCCTTCCTTCGGACTTAGGTAAACCTGTGATTAAATCCATTGAACTATCCTCCCAACGTTGACTTGGAATGGATAAAGGTTGTAGAAGACCCGGGGTCTTAATTGTCTCAACTTTATTTTGCTGGAAAACCAAACATTCTGCCACAAACTTTTGAATATCAGATTTAAGGCCATCCCAAAAAACTTCTTTCTTCACCCTATTGTAAGTTTTTAAAAATCCCGAGTGTCCTCCTAAAGTAGTAGTGTGCAATTCCAAAAGAAAATATTGTTTTAGTTGGGAATTCCTGCAAATATATAAGCGATATTTGTACCATAAGGAATCATTTTTCCAAATAAATGTATCAGATGTACTAGGATCTTACTCCAAATTTTGAATGAGTGTCTAAACTTCTTCGTTCTTCTTCCGTTCATTCCTTTCTTCGGTTATCCAATTTAGTTGGATAATAGAAATGGCATAAATCAATGCTTCCACCTCTTCATCCTTTCTTGAGAGTGCATATGCAACAACATTTAGCTTCCCTTTTTTGTAGATAATTTCAAAGTCATAACCCAACATCTTTGTGACCCATTTTTTCTGCTCTTCTGAAGATAATATTTGTTCAAAAAAATGTTTACGACTATCATGATCAGTTTTTAGCTTGAAGTGTCTTCCCATTAGGTAAGGTCTCCATTTATTTAGTGCATCTCGTATTGCGAACAGTTCCTTCTCATAAATTGCCTTTTGTAAATACTTTCCTTGATTGAAGGACTTTCAAAAGCAATGGGTCTTCCTTATTTCATTAAAATGGCACCATTTCCATTTCCTGAGGCATCACATTCCACAATAAAGGTTTTTGTGAAGTCTGGTGTAGCTAAGACTAGTTCTAGGCACATTGTCTCTTTAAGATGTTCAAACACCTTATTTGCTTCAGGAGTCCATGAAAATGCATCTTTCTTCAATAATGTTATTAGAGGTGCTGGTATTCTCCCATAATTCTTAAAAAACGTGTGATAATACCCTGTTAACCCAAGAAATCCGCGCAACTACTTTATGTTTGTGGGGACTTTCCATTCCTTAATCGCTTTAATTTTGTTAGGGTCTACCTTAACACCCTCGTGAGATACAATATGACCCAGATATTCCACCTCTTCTACTCCAAAGAAACATTTGGATGTTTCTGCATATATTTGTTTCTCCTCTAATAGTTTGAGCACCATGTCAACATGTTGAACATGATCCTTCCAAGACCTGCTATAGATTAGTATATCATCAAAAAATACTAGCACAAATTTTCTAAGGAAGGGTTTGAAAATGGAATTCATCAACCCTTGAAATGTAGAAGGTGCATTGGTAAGGCCAAATGGCATGAACAAAATTCATAATGACCCTCATGAGTTCGAAATGTTGTTTTTGGAATATCTTCAGTCTTCATTCTAATTTGATGATATCCTGAACGAAGATCCAACTTGGTAAAATAAATTGCTCCATGTAATTCATCCAATAATTCATCAATCATGGGAATGGGAAATTTATCTTTAATATTGAGCTTATTGAGCTCCCTATAATCCAGACACATGTGCCATGATCCATCCTTCTTGGGCGCCAATACTACTGGAGCAGAGAAAGAACCTTGACTAGGTTTAATTATACCAGCCTGTAACATTTCTACAATCATACGTTCAATTTCGCTCTTTTGGACATAAGGATATATCTAAGGCTAGATTTTTGGAGGAACACTTCCTGGAATCAAATGAATAGCATGATCATGATCACGAATAGGTGGGAGTCCTTTGGGAGTATAAAACACCTTGAAATGATTGTCCAAGACTCTTTGGATATATAGAGAAATAGATGATTTTGATGTTGGAACTTCTAGTGAGCATAATTGTGTAATTATGCCTCGTTGTTATTTCTTTAGAATATCTATCATGAAATTAGAGCTTATTATCTTTTTTGGCTTCCCTGTGATACCCCGTAATTCGATTTCCTTTCCTTCTGAAAAACATTTCAAGAAAATTTCTTGAAAATTAAAAGCTACCGTCCCCAAAGATTGTAACGATTGTACTTCTAGTACAACATCAGCACCTCCCATTGGTATGGAAAGCATTGGACTATTCAATACATATCCCCCCATGGATAGCTTTACATTATGGCGTTTTCTAGAGAAATTTATAGTTCCTTCATTTGCAACCATCACTTGACATTCTGGTGTTGGGTATAGGAAATAATTCAATTCCTTGGCTACCTTACAATGAATAAAATTATGGGTACTACCTGAATCAATCAACACTATTACCTTTTTCTTCTTGATATGTCCTTCTATCTTGAGAGTTTGAGGAGTGGTAATTCCTACCAATGCACTACATGATATGGTTGAACTCATTTCTTCTTCTTCTAGGGTTGCTTCCTGGTGTATATCCTCTTCTTTTGAAGTTTCTTGTTCATTTTCTTCCTCCTCTTCACAATCTATGTAAAATAATTTCTTCTCAGCACACTTATGACCTTTAGTTTATTTGCTATCACAATTGTAGCAAAGCCCTTTTTCTCTTTTTTCATCCAATTGATATGGTGTCAAATTTATAGGTTGTGGAAGTCTAGGAGTAGCAACAATTCCATCTTTATAGATGTGAGTGGTAGGCTTCCTTGTCGCCATAATTTTACATTCAATTTTTCTTTCCAACCTGAATGCCTTCTCTAATGAATAGAGTTCCCAAACGCGAACTTCATGTTGGATGTTATCCTTTAAAGTCCCTATGAAGACATCAATCCTGTGTTCCTCTGGAATATCAGTTACCCTTATATTCAATTTTTGGAAGTCCTCAATGTGCTCTGCCACTAAACCCTTTTGTTTGAGATTTATCAATTGACTAAAGAAGGTGTTGCTCTTTGTATCCTCATAATGTGCTATCATTTCCTCCATAAAAATTGACCAAGTGACAATTTTTTTACGGGAGCAAAACCATCGATACCATACAAATGTATTTTGTTCTAAATGTAAAGTTGCAATGCGTACCTTTTGTGTGTTTTGTACATTATTGAGATCAAAATATTGCTCCATCTATAGTATCTATGTTACGGGATCCTTGCCATAAAACTTCCTCATATCCATCTTTGGAATATGGTGGTTCTTCCATCCAACCTTAGAGTTTATGAAATCATGATTAACATTTATTTTGTTCTCATCATGAGCTTGCTCTACTATATTTTTGCCATTAGGAAAAATTTCTTGTATCAACTTTGCCAAACCTTTGATGTCTACTTTTAGGTCATTCTTCATGTTTTCCATGTTGTCTTTCATTTTTTCATTGATCTTAGCTTCCATGTCATCCATCTTAGCTTCCATGTCGTCCATCTTAGAATCCATGCCCACTTCCATGCCATCCATCTTAGCTTCCAATCCATTCATCTTAGATTCCATGAATTTCTTCAAACCATCCATATTAGTTTCCATGCCTTTCTTCAAAACTTCCATTTCATTTTTTTTTCCCTTTTCGATAGTGAAATTTGGTGCACTTGCTCTTGTAATTTTGATATCTCATGTTGTGTTTCTTCGTCTTCATGAGTCATAGTGGAGCCTTCTGAAGGCTTAATGGGTGTTGAATTATTTTTACAGGGAATTTTAGAACCGATTTCTATTCTTCAATATGCCCTTGGAATAAATTCAAACTAATTTTTTTCAAACGAGACTTATGTAATTCGAAAAAAATACACACCTTTTTCTTTCTTTTGAGGAGCTCGATATTGAAACTGAATTATCTCTATGATTTCGGATCTTCAATATCTGAAATTTGGCCCTGAGGTAGCCCTCTAAATCCTCTTTCGAATGCCACAGGTCTGACCTAATTTGGATTCGTGAAGACAAAGTTGCGTCCAATATCCTACGTTGACCTAATTATGGACTAGTTCAGTAGAGAGAAATTGTATGACTTGACACGTGTCACTGTTTCCTCCTTCAGCTCTGAAATTGATAGAAAGGAAACTTAATTCCATGTACTTGTAGCCATTTTTTACAGAATTCCAATCTGATGCTCAGAGAGAGAGTTATGAATATTTTCCCACGATCACCTCTTTGAGATGAAATTCGGGAGCCTGAAAAGGACCTAACTTCCACAGACCATATCATCGAACATATTGCGAACCAAGATTTGAGATTTTGCGATGATTTTCTTCAGTATTTCAGCTTCACCCTCTAAAACTTTTAGCTTGTGAAACTTTGTAGAAGAAAATTTATAGCGAAAATTATGCAATGCCTTGTTTAGGTTAAATTCAGGAGCCTGTGAAATTCCCTTATGTTTACAGATCATATCTCTGACAATTTTGCAAACCAAACTACAAAATTTTACAATGATTTTCCTCAGGATTTAGGCTTCATTCTCAAAAAATTTCAGCTTCTGAACTTTCATAGAAAAAAATTTATATCAAAAATTCCACGATGACCTGTTTGGAGCAGCGAAACCCTAGAATCCAAAGCTCTGATACCATATGTTATGAAACCAGCTCCAAAAATAGAAGAAAAGAGATATCAACGCCTTATAAATAATCCACTTCAAGGGGTAAACCTCCAATACATTACATGAATGAACAATTCTTCGATGATACAAATGACAAAACCTCCTCTCTATATATAGTAGTCCATGGGGCCACAATGTAATCCTAGCCGACCTAACAATAATAACGTAACGGCACAATAATAACAATATGGCAGTTATAGGGGTACAACAACAACAATAAGGGGGTTAAAATAACAACAATAAGGGACTATACTACTAATATAAGGACCTAACACAAAATTTGGATAACTTTTTGTTTTTTTATGATTTTGGAGGCCTATTAGCGCAATGCCACTTACGCTACGCTTTTCCCTGGAGCATATTCAGAGGAAAAAATCTACATTTTTGGACTTCTAATGGCTAGCACACTATGCTCACCAAATTTCAGAGAAATTGGAGCAGTTTTGACCCCCCAAAAGGTCAAAAAACGCATAATTTGTCACCATTTTGCCTCATTTTCAGGCCTGGCGCTATGCTCAGAGAAGTGTTGGGATTTTGCCATTTTTAATAGGTTACATGGACTAGATCAGAACAAAAATGGTATATTTGGAAATTATACTCACCAGGCTTTCCAACAAGCCATCACGGAGCAAACTTTGACATCAGGAAGGGGTCCAAAACTTGGTTGCAAAAGTACCTATTTTCTACCTCAGGTGGCACTGCGTAAATGAACTGTGTAGTGTGTTTTTGGCCAAAAGTCAACAAAACACACTCATTTACTGTAGAATCATATTTTAGTGTTTTTTGAGGAAAATAATTCTAGAATTAGGTGCAATAAGTTATTGTAGAATTTATTTCATGAGATATTTTGTGCCTTGGGCCTTGCATGGTCTCTTAGGCATAAATGACATTTATGAGTGATTTTGACATTTTCCAACCCTATCTAGGGTTTTTTCCCTCGTTTGTTGAGTTAAATAAAGCATGAGGGCTTCATTTTAAATGTTGGAATTTTATGAGTTTTGAGAGAAATACATGGTTTTTTGAGGTTGAAGAGCAATTTGGTGCTGTGGAGCTTGTGAATGGCTTGCTTTGATTGATGATTGAGAAGCTTGCTTACAGGATCCTTGAGCTTGGTTAATGGTGATGTGTCTCTAATTTTTTCATGTTTTCTTATTTATCATTATGTTTCACCCTTATATATGTAGTAGAATAGAAAAGTATAGGATAAGAAATGTTGTTTGAAGCATCTTATTTCTTCTTGCCTTCTATTGCCTTGATGTTTTCCTCTGCTATGACATTTTAAGGAATTCTTGATTTCTCCTTAGACCCCCTAAGCTTGTTTGTTTCATCAATGGATTAATATGCTAGTTTCCAAATATGTTTTATGTCAAGCCCTGCTTATTTGATGTTATCTAAACTTTGTCTTGGAATCTCTCTTTGAAGTATTACTTGTTAGGTTAAGCCAAGGAGGTATTGTTCTGATCTTACGCTTTGTCCATGCCTATCAGTTTGCCTCAAAGTTCTTTGTAGCTTGATCAATAATGTTCAGGAGTTCCCTCTTTTTTGATTAAAGTTATTTTGTTATCTTAAATGTTTTCTAAAGCTTGAAGGTGAAATCACTAGAAGTTAAATGAGTTTCTCGCCTTCTATATTTCATTGGAATTTTTGGCTTGAATGTCTATTTGTTTAAGTATTTTCATTGAGTTAATTGTTTTCCCTATCTCATTATTATTATCTTTTGCTTATTAGTATTTGATACCTTCTTGTTTATGGGTATTTTAAAAAGGATTCTTAACTGCCCTTTTCCCTACCTTGTTTCCCCAATTTAATGTCCATTTCACTTCACACATAAACCTTAAGGATCCATTGACCACAATATATTTTCCCTGTGATGTACTCTAACTCATTGTTGAGATATCTATGACTTTCATAGACTCCATAGCCCAATGATTTGATGATCTCTCACTCCACCTATTCTACCTATTTCATCTTACCCAACCAAAACAAACAACAAACCCTACACTTAAAAACTAGCCTAAAATCAAACCCTAAAAGAAAAAAAGTTCACGTCCTTTGCATACAATAGAGAGAGCCCTCTCTGAGTCCAATAAGGCTAGGTACTAGGACTCCAAAGACTGGTTTGATGTTACCCTGTGAATTTGGTCTACCAATCTGCTAAATCATGAGACCCTAACATAATGGTGATCACGGTGGGACTGAGTACATAGTAGCCTGCATATCACTTATAGACTCATTAGACCCTCAGTTAGACTTTGAAAATCTTGTGATTTGTAACCACTGCATCACTATCACTAACAAAATGTTTATCATGATGGGACCTCTAAGTCAGTGACAATATAAGTATCCCTTAGGGCTTTAGAAACCCTTATCAAATCATAGAGAACTCAAACTTTCAACCAAAGAGTAGACTTTTCTTGTTTCGCCATCCTAGAAAAATGATGACTCAGTTATAGGACACCCTTACAAACCTTAAGGCTACATAAAGGAACTCATAAAACCCCAAAAAATCCCTAGATTGGTTTTTTGTCAGTTATTGGTGGTGGACTATAAACATACATCCTTAAAAACAACAAACAATATCCAACTCGTGACTCCACTAACCTCCAGTACGCCTATTACTTCACTAGCCCTCATTAGACTCCATGGGATTGTGTCAAATCAGCCTTGAGAAGTTTAGAATCCTAGTTATACACTGAGTCAGTTTGAAAATCACTAAGAGAGGCCAGCCTTTCGAAAATAGTACCAGATCTCATCCAATCCCAAATCATCCTACCATAGTTGATGACCCAGAAAATATTTTGTGGAAATTTTCTAAAACTAGAAACTTAACCACTGATAGGACTATTCATAGAGCAAGCTATGTCCCTGAACATCTTACAGATTTACAGGATCCCCAATTTGACTTGCACCATACAAGGAACCTTTTTCAGAACCAAGTCACATAGTGAGATTGACCAAACTAACCTGGAGCCCATAGGTTTGTAGCAGAGTTCTAGTAGAGAAGCCTCTCCTTCCACTCCTTGTCACTTTCAACTTGTCCATCACTTTAGCTTTTTCCATACCAAGTCTTCTCTAAATTAGTTTTTTGGTCCAAGTACTTCCACCACACCCATCCATACCACCACTATGAAAACCACTCCATCTCATCCTCCACCTCCTCTTACAAACCTTCCTCTTGTAAATCCACCATTAGCTCCCATCATGGCAGCTTGGTATTCCCCCCTAGTTTTACCACAACCACTATTTCCTTTTCCAAATGACTATCAGTCCAAAATACCTCATTTCATAGGACATGAATCTACTACTGCCCAAAAACATGTAGAAAGAATGAATGATGCCTTTGACTATATGGAGTTGGAAGATGAAACTATGCAAATGAGGATGTTTGCCCAAAGCCTAGGAGGGGAAGCTAAAAAATGGTTTAAAAACTTAACTCCCAACAGAATACATGACCTCCCTTCCCTTTACCAAAATTTCATAAACAAGTGGGAGATTAAGAAAAACCCTCTCCAAATCCTCTCAGAATATAGCAACCTTAAGATAAATACAGGGTAAAGTGTCCAAGAATACTGCACTAGGTTCAATAGTGTTTACAATGCACTTCCACCCCACATGAAACCCCCACTAGGCATAGCCTTAGCCAAATTTACGAATTTTTTTGACCCGGACATGGCCTATTAGCTGAGAGAAAGAGAGCCCCTAACTTTAGAAGACATGCAAAAGGGAGCTATAAGTGTAGAGGTAAACCTGATTGAAAAGAGAGCTAGGCTAAGATCAGAAAAGAGAGTAACGTACAAGGATGAAACCATGCCCTCAACCTCCTCATCTGATTCCAAGATTCACAACCTAGTTAGAACCATGGAGAGAATGATGGAGAGGATAAGCCTGAATGAAAGAATTTGTCCTAGGGAAAACCAAAAAATTCCCAAAATAGAAATAGAAATCCAAACTTCAGAAGAGACCCTCCCCAAAATAGGCCAAGAGATCATGATCAACAAATTAGGCCACCCTTCCAAGATAATTATATAGATGAAGAGGGAAGAGAGACTGAAGAACCTGAGGAAAGCCATGTAAACCTGATAGGTTCTGATAATGAAGGTGATGTTTTTCTCACTGAAGAAGAACAATGTCTCTTTGTCTTTGATCAAACTGAAACAAACTATGAGGAGTCTGAAGACTATCGATTGGGATTTGAAAATGCCATCATGGAAGTCCATAGGCAATATGACCTTAGGAGAAAAAAGAGCCAAGAAGACTCCAAGAAAAACCAAATAGACATCGTTGTTCGGAAAGCTCTAGAGAACACTCCTAAGAAGACAGCAGACAGTGCAACACTATGGTTAAGAAACATGATCCAAACAAAGAAAAAATCAACCAGGAAAATAGTGACCCAAGCTGCCCTAGTACATCTACTAGTGGCCCTAAAAAAGTTATATTGTCTAAAGCCCCAAATCAGAATCAACAAATTAAAAATATAGAAAATTTTATCACTGATAAAACTGATGTGAATATTCCCAAAACACAAGTACCCTTCAGCCTTGAGGGAGAGATTGCTAAAATCAATACAACCATACCTCTCACTGAACTGATAACTCTGTTAGACATGAGTAATTTTTGTTGATATCAAAATATGACTAAGTCATAATCCTATATTTCTAGAAAAAACATTTGAGAAACATTGTGAGTTCTAGAAATCTCACTACCTTCATCATCCTAAGCTTAACTGATTCACTAAATTTTCCTATCTTTGCCTTCTCAAAACTACCCTGCTGCTCTAAAGAAGAATCCATTTTCTAGGACTATTTGCCTCATATTATCACCTCATCTACAGTCTTATTCACTCCCTATTTTCCTCAGAAAAAACCATTTTCCTCCTTTCCTAAATACCTCTCATAATTACCCTCATTCATTATTTTTCTTCTATAAAGTCTTAAGAGAATGTAAAAATCCTTTTTACATTGTTTTAAACTAACCCTTTAATCCTATCGAACACTTTACATTATCATAAAAACTCTATTTTTATGTTAAAAACCCACTCTTTAAATCTGGCCTTAAGCCCCTATCTGCTAAAGCCTTAGCTCCTCTCTCGCATAGAACCATGACCCTTTTCTATGTCTTAGCTCCTTCCTCATTTTCAATTACACCTCTACCCCTTTTATTTTATACACTCGCGCAAACCTTATAAACCCATCCAAACCTTTGAAATATGTAATCAGGCCCCCCTTACCTCACCTTGCTCCAAATTTTCCACCATGCCTCTGCCACCGTTGATTAGGGCATGTTCCCCTAATCCAACGGTCATCGCCTCCCCTTCCCTCATCCCACATTAATCTAGCCCCGCTCTACCCGAGAAAATCTCGCTACATTATCGCGCCTGGTCCCACTTTCCACTATCCCTTGTCGTCCATTCACAGCCCACCACCTATCACTGGGCTCCACCCTGCAAACTTGTGCCTCGTTCCCAGACTCTATCCGCACCGTCGATCTCACTCCTAGAGATCTGACAGTCCAGATATCATATCATTCAGAATCTTGCGGCGAGGTTTAATTTCCTTAACCTGTGTGAAATGGGCGATTCTTCCCTGACAGGTAGCGATCACCTAATGGAATCATGCAGCCCCCACTCAAAATAGTTTACCACCTTTCACCTATGCGATAAACCATTTATGGTTTTCCAGAACCACTTTCTCCCCCTCGTGCCAAAATTCGAATTTCTTCACATCTGTTTGAATTTTCCCATGGTTTCGCATCTAGAACCACCCCCCTGATCCATTTCCCCTCTGCAAATGCCTCTCGACCACCCTGAAACCCTAAAAATGTAGTCTTACCACTCCTCGCAGGTTTTAAAGATAACTAGTTTGTATTTGTGCAGGTTTTAGTGGAGAATATGCCTAAAATTACAGTCCAATAGTTCAAAAGGGACAAATGAAGCCCCGGATGATGATCCATGGGGTTTCAAACCAATTAAGAGGAACATAGGCAAGGGTTTAAACCCTGACACCACCAAAATCATGATCCTGGGTGGTCAATTAACCCTCTTGCCACGAAGAAATTTGCATCCCTGCACACACAGACAAACAAACAAAAGAAGAAGTAGTGAAGAAAATGAAGCAAATAAAGATTAAAGGGTTAATATCCTATCAAAAATAAAATCAAGGGGATTAATCCATAACACAGAGATTAAGGCAAAAAGTGAAGACAGACAGTAATTGAAGGATGAAAGTAAAAGGATTAAAAACAAAGAATAAATAAACAAACAGTCATAAAGAAGAAACATAAGAAAAGGTAGTAAGGAAAATTATGAACGCTAAACCAAGGTTGAAAAGGCCTAATACTGAGTTTTATGATTAAACAAAGACAGATTAACCCAAAGACAGTCTCGAATGACTAAATTAAGAATAATTTACTTCTCCAAAGACCAAAATGCCACCTACAGCATGATTTCTTTCCGTAAAGGCATTTGGAAACTATTACACAGTCAGAGATATTTTTATCTGTCAAGGCAATTATTGTAAAGTTAAGAATAGGCCTTAAAGTCAAAAATTTCACCTATTTTTCCTTAGGAGTTAAGATAGAGTTATTTGAAACTGAGAAGTAGCTGCAGATATTCCTACCTTAGGCCTTGCATGGTTTTCAAGGTTAGGAATGCACTTACTCTGTAATAAGTGATACTCAAACCCTTTCTTGAGCTTCACCTTCTCATTTGTAGCATAAATACTGCATCTGAACTCATTGTATTGTTGGCATTTTATGAATCTTTGAAGTAATACATAGTCTCTTGGAAGTTGAAGGAAAATTGATGTCTTGGATCTTGTGCATGACCTGATTTGTTTGTTGATTGAGGAGGCTAGATCATTAGATCCCTGAGCTTGGTTGTTGGTGAAGTGCTTCTATCTGTTATTGTTATTTCATATTTTCATTATGTTTCCATTTTTTTTTGTTATAGTAGAGTAAAATTTTTAGGCTAAGAAATGTCTTTTGAAAGCACCTTAGTTTTTTTTACTCTTCACTGTCTTAATGTTTTCTTCTACAAGGTCTGATAGGAGGATTCTTCATTTCCCTCCAGTTCCATCTAGCTTGTTATTTTAGAAATGATTCAATAGAGTATAACCAAGGAGTCTCTCTTTTGGTAAGTCCATGCTCCTTTGAGTACAACTTGAGATATTTCTTTTAAAGATCTTCTTAAAGTATGTTTAGTAGAGTCTAAACCAGGGAAGTCTATTGTGCACCCTGTCCTTTGGACTACCTCAAAATGTTGCTTTGAAAGATCCCTAAAGAGTTGGTCAAAAGCAAATTATATTATTTATGTTAGATGTTAGGCTTATCTCACTGTTTATCTTATATGTTTTCTTATCTGAAAGTAGTCTTTTGATTGATGGACTGTTGTCTGAAAGGTTTTCTTATTAAAAGTATGTCCAAAGAAGTCTATGGTTTTCCCTGTCCTTTGGATTGCTTAAAATAGTTACCTTGAAAGATGTCTCTTGTTTAAAGTACATGATAAAGGATTCTTAAGTGCCCTTTTTCCTACTTTTCATTCTATTCCTTAATGTTCACCTAATTATCCTAAAACTTTGAAGATCCACTGGCCAAGTTCTATTTGCCTTATGATACTCCCCGATCCATTGATGAACTTATCATGACTTTCGTTTGACTCCATTGCCCAATGACTTGGAGATTTCCTCATTCTATCTATGCTCTTTGATCATCATACCCAACCAAAACAAACAACAAACCTCATACTTAATAACTAGCCTAAAATCAATCCTTAAAGCAAAAAAGCACACATATTTTGAGAACAACCTGAGAGATCCCTCTCTGAGTCTCGGAAGGCTAGGTCCTAGAACTCTAAAGACTGGTTTCATGTTGCCTTGTCATTTGGTTTTCCAATCTACCAAATCACAGGATCCCAACAAACTCAAGAAGTGTATAGGTCCCAAGTGTTGAAGGTCATGAACTTAGGAAATGACACTGATACTCTGAATTTAACTGATGACAAGCTTGAGTTGTTGTTTGGAACTGAGGTTGAAGGGAAGTATCAAGAAGGATTTATCCCTTCTTTCTATGTTATCCTAAACATACATGACAAGATATTACACAATGCCATGCTAGACTCCAGTGCCTCACACAACCTCATGCCTAAAGTTATGATGGAGAGATTAGGCCTAGAAATAACTAAACCTTATAAAGACTTATACTCCTTCGATTCGAATACAGTCAACTATTTGGGCCTAATCAAGGATCTTTGTGTCAATCTAGCACAAATACCTTCCAAAAGCCTAGTCATGGACATAGTTGTTGTTGAGATCCCTCCAAAGTATGGCATGCTTTTATCCATGTCTTGGGGAGCCAAACTTTAGGGGAACCTTCAACTAGATATGTCCTATGCTACCATCCCTATTTTTAACTAGACAAGGAGACTATATCGAGAGTCACACATGAAATATATGGTTAGCAGTCAGGAGAGGCCAAAAAAAACTCCTCTTTATTCCATTCATTCAAATCTTGATTCTTTCATCTTGTGTAATGAAGAGGAAATTAAAGATCAGATAAGTAAAGTTGAGACAGATCTAGACACACTACAACAGTCAAACTAGTCTCTGCATGATGAACTCAACAGTCAAAAATATAGCAGCCCTGAACAACCACATGATGATAAAACTAAACTTAACTTTTTGCAAACTAAAAATGAAATTTCAAAACAAAAAATCACTTTAGAATATGAATTAGGTTGCTCAAATGAAGGACAAACCTTAGAAACAGAACTTTTCTCTTTTTCCAATCCAGAAGTGCTGAAATATTCTCACATGACAAAAACTTTTGGGAATCTGGAATAAAAGAGTCTTATGTTTTTGCCTTACGTAGACACCTCATCATCAAATAAGGATAGCACATGATTGTCCAAATGGATCAGAAAGTATTTCAAGCAAGGCCTCCTTGGTCAAAGCAAAACTTCTACAATAGACAACTTCCCATCTTAGACATTTCTGCAGGAATGAATGAGATGGCCATCAGCATAAAAAGAGGTAAGGTAAGAGGCTAAATCATCACTAAGGACAGCCATAGCAAAGGAGAGGCAACAAGCCTATGTTCAAAGAGATTCAAGGTTTTGAGGATTGATTTGAAAAACAGTGTTGCCAAGTAAGGAGCCTATGCAAAGACCACAAGGACAAAGGCACAACAACACAACCAAGCACACATTGAATATTTTTATAAATTATAAATGACAAAGGGAAAAAGGTGAGGTGAACTGAACATAAATGAATAAACTTGAAGCGCTATAGAGAACTTAGAAGAAAACACTAATTATTTGTCTCTAACAGCCCTAAAACCTAAAGTTTGGAAAGGTAAGAAAAGCGAGTGAAATAAGGATGATGGGCCTCCATCATGACAGCAAGAGGTTTTCAAAAGGCCTTTCGAGGTGATTTTTGGCATTTGCCAAGGCAAAAGTGCTTCACTGCACAAAAGGGAGAAGGAATATAAAGGGAATCAGTATGGGAGAAATCAAATCTTTAGTTACTGTCACTTGCCCTCAAAATGGTCAAAGGAAGGAAATCATCGGGTTAAGTGTCTAAATGGATAATAAATATGAGCATGAGCTTGCTGTCGAGTGAATGAGATTGTCAAAATCCAAAGATAACAAAGGAGACCAAAAAACAATGTCATGGCACCTGCATAAAATAAAAAGTGGCTAAGAAGAGACATAACAAGCTTAATTTGTATTCTTTGTCAAAATAGGTACATCACTGTCAAATATCAGTAAAAGGTGAGAAAAACATGTTTCTGGTCACTTACACTCAGGAATGCCAAAAAGAGTAAAAATAATGGTTTTAGTTTATCAATGAAAGAAGAGATATTTTGGACAGTGCCCAGACCTTCAAAGATGAAAAAAGGAGCTCTTCATCCTTTTCGCACACCCTCACCAAAGAAAAATCAGTTTGACAAGTTCCACATCACCTGCAAAAAAGGCTAAAAAGATATCAGTGAAAATTATAAAATAAAAAAAGGAAAACATAGCAAAGTGAGTTTTATAAGTTTTATTTATTTCTAAAAGGGTATAAAAGGCCCTCGTATTATTTTTCCATCTCATTTTTCCATTACAAGGAGAAGAGAAGTTTTGCAGAAGAAAAACAAAGTTTTTTGGTCGATTTTCGGGCAAGGGCTACTGGCGCTACGCAAGTCTATGGCACTACGCTTTCCAGGCCTGGCGCTGCGCTCATCTGCGTTTCTCCCGTTCAAAATAACATGCGGTTGTGCTAATCCAAGGTGGCGCTATGAAAATCCATGGCACTGCGCAAATACAGGCCCAACACACTCGGGGACCTGACAACCCTGCTAAACGCATGGCGTTGCGCCCACAGAATGACCCTACTACACTGGCAGGGTGCTGCGCTAATGCAGAAGGCCCTCAAATGAAGGAGAAGCTTTCCCCAAGGCTAAAATTCATCCTCCAAGCTGAATTCAAAGGCCTGCAAAGGAGCTAAAATCTAGTAGGTGAACTCTCTTCCTTGACCTACAAGAAATTTTCATAATTTGTTGGCTAAAAAATAAATTAAACCCTAGGTCTCAAATGCATTTTACCCCTTTATTTTTAGCCTCCTTGAACAAGTTCAGTGTCATTTAAGGGAGGGTGAATTAGTGCAGTCACAATTCATGATTCAAGGTGGACCCTCTTAAGCTCCAAGGTAAGCAGTCCTAAAACCTGGCCTCCACATCACTCATTCATAAGAATTTGACTTCACCACCATCTTCATCTTGCTCCTCTAAACCCTAGTGTGTCAACAAGCATCCCCTATCACCATGTTAGGAGAAGAAAACAACAGTAGTAGTGAAAGAGGCCAAAGGCCTTTGAGACCAAATCATAAGGGAGGGAAAGTAAACAGAGTTGAACCCCAGAGCACAGTGGCTATCACCTCCTCTCATAGGATCCTCTCATGTTTCTAGAATGCAAGGTGCTTCCAATTTTGTAAGAAAGTCAAACAAGTGAAAACCCACCTAGAGCTTACAAGGCTTCTCATTCTCAACTTGCCCAACAAACACTGAAGCCTTTGAGGGATAGATTTTGAAATGTCAGCAGATACGATCTCTGATGCCACAGGTATCCCTGCTGTTGGTGAAAAGTGGTTTAAGAAAGCCAAATTGGACAAGTACTCTTATGAGCTATTTGTCAAAACTAGGTATAGAGGAGGCTACAAAAGAGTTTTCCCTTTCTCACACCTCAAACAGAGTTTTGCACCCTTGATGATGGTTATCATGAAGTACTTCACATGTGAGGGGAGATACTCTAGGCTCTACTCCTACCATGTCAGACTCCTCATGCATTTCAAAAGGGTTAAGATGCTCAACTTTCCCTATTACCTCTATAGGAGCATTGAGAAGATGTATTCTATTGTCTGGAGGAGGAATCACTCCCAAAAAATGCAAATTTTATTTCACCATTCGTTGATCAAGATGGTGGTATTACATTAGTTGGAACAGAAGGTCATACCTTGGGATGTGTTCATAGCCCATGAATTTTTCACAAGCCCACAGCCTCCTCATAAAACAAATTTTCCCTCTGCATCTGCACAAGTACCCTCACCTCAAGGAAACCTCCCTTCTTCCCCTTCTCTTGATGCATAAAATGAAGAGGATGATAGTGGAAATGATGAAAAAATTAATGGCAGTGAGGGTAATGGTGCAAGAGATTCAGCCCAAAGTGACGAAAAGGTTGATGCTTGTGAATAGAGTGGTGACAAAGAGGATGTTGATGAAGATGAGGAGGTTGACAGTCAAAGGGACATGAGCATTAAATATTATAGCAATGAAGAAAATGAATAAGAGGGAGAGAAATGAAATGATGATGAAGCCATAATAGATGATGATGATGATGGGCTAAATCAAGAAGATGAATAGAGTGCTGACAATGAAGCAAATGAAGAAGAGGAAGAAATAGAGAATGAAGAGAGAAATAGTGAACATGATAGTAATAGAGGTGAAAACAGTGAACAAAACAATGAGCAAAACAGTGACAATATGCAAGAGGATGGTGAGTAAGATGAAGAGTTGGGCAGTGCAGAAACTAAAGATAGAAAGGAGGAGAATAGTCATCACAGTCATGACAGTCATGACAACAATCAGCCCTTTAGTGATTATGACAATAATGACAGTGCAGAAAATGAAGATGAAGATAACCCTAGTCATGATGATAGTAAAAAAGGGGAAGAGGCTCATAGTCTAAATTATTATCATAGCCATGGCAAAGATACCAACAAAATCACCATGACACCTCTTGCATGCACATACCAAAGAGGGCCAAGGAAAGTGTTTGCTACCTCCAAAAGGCAAGGGACCTTGCCACCAACATCAGCTCAAAGACTTGAAAAGGGAAAAGAAAAGATGGAAAAGGGTAAGAAAGGTAAGGGAGGTAGGCAAACTAAACAAGAACCCCTATTCGTTGACCTTGACAGTGATAATGAAGATAAGGAGATGGTGACTAGATTACTGCTCCAAAGCAAAGATGAAAAAATTATGGGGTGGTAGAGAGATTTGAAATGGCACAACGTATCATTCAGTATTACAAGAATGAACACAAGTACTTTAAGAAGATAAAAAGGGGCCTTGCTCTCCAGAAAAATATGACCAAGCATTATTCAATAAAAACAAACTTGCTTGTGCCAAACTGAAGAAAGCCCTCATTGAAATCCAAACCCTAAAAGAGGAAAAAGGTCATGAAAAATTTGGAATTTTGGCATCAACTTCTCAACGATTCTCCCAAACTCCTTGAGGGAAACCTCTACAATTATTGAGGGAATTTGGATGACTTTTTGTTTTTTATGATTTTGGAGGCCTATTAGCATAGCGCCAGTGGCGCTACGATTTTACGTGGCACATATTTAGAGGGAAAACTCCATATTTTTGGATTTATCATGGCTAGCACACTATTCTCACCAAATATCAGAGCAATTGGAGTAGTTCTGACCCCCCAAAAGTTCAAAAAACACCTAATTTTTCACCATTCTGCCTCATTTTTAGGCCTGGCGCTCTGCTCAGAGCAGCTTTGGTATTTTGACATTTTGGACACGTTCCAGAGGATGGATCAGAAAACCAAGGGTAGATATGGAAAGTAGCCTCACCTGTCTTTCCAACAAGCCATCACGGAGCAAAATCTGACATCAAGAAGGGGTCCAAAACGTGGTTGAAAAAGTGCCTATTTTCTGCCTCAGGTGGCGCTACGCAAATGGACTATGTAGTGTGTTTTTGGCCAAAACTCAACAAAACACACTCATTTATTGTAAAATCATATTTTATTGTTTTTTGAGTCAAATCACTCTAGAATTAGGTGCACGAAGTTATTTTAGCATTTATTTCATGAAATATTTTGTGCCTTGGGCCTTGCATGGTCTCTTAGGCATAAATGACATTTATGAGTGATTTTGACATTTTCCAACCCTATCTAGGGTTTTTTCCCTCCATTTCTAAGTTAAATAGAGAATGAGGGCTTTCGTTGTAAATGTTTTCATTTGATGAGTTTTGAGAGCAATACATGGTTTTTTGAGGTTGAAGAGCAATTTGGTGCATGGAGTTTGTGAATGGCTTGCTTTGATTGATGATGGAGAGGCTTGCTTGCAGGATCCATGAGCTTGGTTAATGGTGATGTGTCTCTAATATGTTCATGTTTTATTTTTTATCATTACATTTCACCCTTCTATATGCAGTAGAACAGAAAAGTATAGGCTAAGAAATGTTGTTTTAAGAACCTTAGTTCTTCCCGCCTTCTATTGCGTTGATGTTTTCCTCTGCTAGGACATTTTAATAAATTCTTGTTTGCTCCTTAGACCCCCTAAGCTTGTTTTTTTAATCAATGGATTAATATTCTAGTTTCAAAATATGTTTTATGGCAAGCCCTACTTATTTGATGCTATCTAAACTCTGTCTTGGAATCTCTCTTTGAAGTATTACTTGTTAGGTTAAGCCAAGGAGGTATTGTTCTGATCCTACCCTTTTTCCATGCCTATCATTTTGCGTCAAAGTTCTTTTTAGATTCATCAATAATGTTTAGGAGTTCCCTATTTATTGATTAAAGTTATTTTATTATCTTAAATTTTTTCTAAAGCTTGAAGGTGAAGTCACTGGAAGTTAAATGAGTTTCTTGCCTTCTATATTTCATTGGAATGTTGTCTTGAATGTCTATTCATTTAAGTATTGTCATTGAGTTAATGGTTTTCCCTATCTCATAATTATTATCTTTTTCTTATCAGTATTTGAGACCTTCTTGTTTATGGGTATTTGACAAAGGATTCTTAACTTCCCTCTGCCCTACCTTGTTTCCCCAACTTAATGCCCATTTCACTTCACACATAAACCTTAAGGATCCATTGACCACACTAGATTTTCCTTGTGATGCACTCTGACTCATTGTTGAGATGTCCATGACTTTCATAGACTCCATAGCCCAATGATTTGATGATCTCTCACCCCACCTATTCTACCTATTTCATCTTACCCAACCAAAACAAACAACAAATCCTACACTTAACAACTAGCCTAAAATCAAACCCTAAAAGCAAACAAGTTCACATCCTTTGCATACAATAGAGAGAGCCCTCTCTGAGGCCAGGAACGCTAGGTCCTAGGACTCCAAAGACTGGTCTGATGTTACCTTGTGCATTTGGTCTACCAATCTTCTAAATCACGGGACCCTAACATGATGTTTGATTAATTTGTTATATCATATCATAATTATTGTGATTTTTTTAAATTCATTATTCATCAAAAGACGACACATATCTTATAACAGTATTTATATTAATTAAATTTTTATTAGTGAATTTAAATGTGATGTTTGGATTAATTTTTTATATCATATCATCAGATTTCACATCTCTTCATTATAATATTTAATCATCCATATATTTAATGAGTGGTGTTACATTTCATAATGACAATGGAGAGCACAATAGAATAAATTAAAACATATATATATATATATATATATATATATATATATATATATATATATATATGAATAAGAAACTCTTTATCATACAAAATGGGATAGTTATTGGTATCCCTTTATCTTTCAATTGGGACACTATATCCATTACATTAAACAAAATGTCTGATTTCACAAACAAATATTTCAAAAAATACAATGCCTTGCTTTGACTTGATCTGAAAATGACCTGATTTACTTAGCTCTATTTCAGAGATAGACTGTAGGGGCATTTACTGGATATGTCACCCTTAAAGAAAGGATGAGATCCAGAGGCTACCTGGCCCTCTACAAACTCTGTCTATAGAACTTTATAGTGATTAACACTCAGATTATTAAGATGCAGAATTTTAACCAAGATTTTTTCTAGTCCTTGTATAAAATGTGATTGGCAGTATTACTGAACAATTATTATGTGTATTAACTGTTTAGACATGAAATAATATATGTATGATTATATTGAACAATTTCACATCAATCACATAAGCCATACCATAAGACAAAGAAGTTTGTGACGAAGTTCGTCCCACCTAGACTATGTCTCTGAGTCCGCCTTAGAATTATGCGTCCATTGTATTCTTCAAGCCAAGAGAAATATACTACAATGAATCATCAGTTGCACTACTGATTTTGTAGATATAGACGATCCCCTGAACAAGCTAACTAATACAACTCTTTTCTTTCAACACATAAGAAAAGACATGGATGATTCGCACACTAAAACAAACTGAGGAACTAAAGCTTTATGGACCTTCGACAACTTGGTGGCTGAAAGAGTTTTAGAATGTCGAAGTTGATCTCGTCAATCATCAACGTACTTCGATGCTATCTTTATGCAAGTAGGATGGCTTTGCTCCTTCAATAAACCTGCAATAAGAAACTCTCCACCAATTACATCGTTTGTCTTCTTAAGATTTCCTACTTCCTCTTAAAGTAGGGAAAAATCTCCTCTCTTGAGATCTCACTCTCAACACTCCTCTCTTCAAAAAGTCATCCTTTTACAAAGAAACATACTTTATTTTATACAATAGGAGTTCATAAATTCATGGAAAAAAATAATGCTGCCTCAATCTTCAATAAACAAAATTAAGCTTTTGGTTAAGATTACGAGGTCTTTGAATTTCATCTTAATTCATGAACCTTCTTAATTAGGTTCCAAAGCTTCATGCTCAATTCAATTCGAAAGCCCACATATAAATCATTCCACGTCATGTGTCCTTGATCTTCGAAGCTAATTTTGTAATATTATGGTTTGTTGGTCTTGGTCTAGTGGACACATTTACTTTTAATGATAAGGTCATTAACCTTATCGCCTTTAATATAAATCTGGATCCGTCGGTCATGCTAACCGCACGGGGAATGCTGACTGCAACGTGTGAATAGGTAGTTGGCATCTCATTAACATCAACATCCCGACATTCGAGTTGGCGATCTTCGCTGGCAATCTTTGTTGCATAACCAATTATGTTTATTAAACCCGTGTAATATTCTGACGTGGCTTTACAAACTCTACGTTGTGGGTATTGCGTTCACATGTCAATTTTCGACACGGTCTTTATGAACCACACGGTTTATGAATTTCCACTACGGTCTTTACCACTCTGGTCACATGACTGCGAATTTTGACGTGGTTTAAACCTCGTGGTCTGGATAACTCTGTGGGTTTATATTTACATGGTTTGAATAAAAAATATCCCAATTCGTATATGTTTAAAACCCGACATTCAAACCTTGCATTAAGGTTTATTACATAGGTTTATAACATTACATCAAACCTTACACTTTAAGGTTTATGAAAACCCAACCTTAATACTTTCTTTGTGCTATAAAGTTTTGACCCAAACTTTAATACTTTTGCGCATAAAGTGTTAGTCCATTACATCAAACCTTTGGTTTAAAAATGTTTTTGACATAGTTTTCGGACTTTAATATAACACTTTATACTATGGATTTCGACATCTGAACCTTATAAAAGCCTTTTGCACTAGGATTTGAACCTAAAGGTTTTACACCATAGAATTTCAACATAAGTTTTGTGCTAGACTTTGACATCCATCCTCCGAACCTTTTTCAAAGGTTTATGGCATAAATTTTGCACTAGGGACTTTGAGTCCATAAGTTTATGAAACTTAGGAATAGGACTTAAATTTGACATTTTGCCCTAGGAGTAGATTTAGGCTTTTACAAAGTGTGTTTTCATTTGACACTTAGACTTTAAGCCTAGGAATTAGGATTTAAATTAAGTCCTTTTGACCTTAGAATCTGTTTATCCATTAAGGTTTACAAAAGCGGACTATTTACATTTAGACCTTTACAGATAAGACTTAGGACAAGTTTTATTACATAAGTCTTTTAACAAACTTTGTTGTTTCTGTCGCAGGTCAACTTAAAGATGTCTTGATTGGCACTTTTGCATCATAGTTACTGGAGTCGAATCTGAAGTTGATGTCGATCGATGTCGAACATTTGAACCCAACAAATTTGATGACCATCTTGATCAATACCTAAATTATTAAATAATCAACAATTACCAAATTTCAATTAACCATCTTGGTTGTTTGAGTAATTTCGATACAATTTTAATAATTCTAAAATTGGATCAGATATCCAAACGTAATGATCATCATTCTTCGCTTGAACTGCTATCACTACTCGAGTTACTTCCATGACTTGAATTATTTTGAGGAATGTTTTGTTCACGATGTTGATTATTTTCTTCTTCTTCACCTTCCATCTACAAACATAAAAATAAATTGTAATGAGTGTATATACATTGGCGAGAATAATGAAAATTGAAATATTAAATAATATACATCAATGTAAATTGAAAAGAAATGGCGTACCATAGAGACAATTGACTCATGAACTATACACATTCTTTCAAAACCAAATTTCATGCCATGTTTCAAGATTTCATCTGTTAGCGCAGTTCCATACTTTGTTTCCTGCAAGTTTTATACCCCAAAAAAAATCATATATTTAATATAAAATATTTTTGTGTTCTATTAATTATAGACGGACCCATGTAAAACAAGATCGATAGATGCTTACAAATTCCACAATTAATTTCTTATATGCCAACATACACTGACAACCCATACATAACTCGATGTCAATGAATTTGTCTGATGGTTCTTTTTGTATGTTAGAACCTATTTGAAGACATTCAATGATGATTGTTGTAAAACAACTTAAAATATACAAAAAATTAAATCTAGTTAAGTTGTTATAAGGCAGTAACAATTACTCACAAACTTAGATATCAACCCTTTTCTTCATTGTCCTCATGTTTTATGTGCTGAATGGGTTACATTTTCCTTTATTTTCTACAAGAACATACTTGAAAATTAATATTTAATGCTAAATTGTTTATTTATTATACCTAATAAAAAAATTCAATGATTACATATTACATTTGAAGCACGTTGTTGTTGATATGGCTCTTCGTGTGATGAAATTAAGTCCATTTCTTTGACCATCTCCTTGTACACCTTTTTGGACATTCCTACTGCCATATTTTTGATATCAGCTCATTCATTTTTTGAGATTTTTATAATCTTCATGAAAATGTAACATGACAATACACTATTTAATTTTTATATTGATATATGAAAAGTAAATATAACAAAAGTTGTATTTATAAATGATTGCTTCCTAGTACTATATACATATAATTCTACTAAAAATTTTAAAGGAATATTACTTTTTCATTCCTTATTTTTTTTTTGTATGTTTTTGCTATTAAAAGTCTGACATGTCTCATTGACCAATTCTCTGTAAACTCTTCCTGTAGTTTCAATAAAATTTGGTTCTTGGAATCATTAGATTTATTTTTGTATTGTAAGTGGAAATAACATCTATACATTTGTTCCACTAGATCCCTCAAAATTTTGTAAAAGTTTTCCCCCCTTTTGTTAACCTCCAGCACCACTCCAAATGAGCTAAGGAGAAATTCATTTTCATTTTCATGTTCTTTTTTTTTTCTATTCTTAGAACAACATTCCTTTCCTGAGTTGTTGGTCCCCGTAGAACATTAAACATATGTGAATTAATAAATTTTTTGAAACATGTTATGTAATAATTTTAAGTATATTATTAATGAAAAATAAAAAAAAGAAACTCATATTCGATTGATAGTATTTTTTCATTCACCTAATTCATCCTTTTGCAATTTTTCCATCAAGCGTTTACACTCTTCTGGTCCTAGATTAGAAATAATCTTATCGAGCTTCATAATTTTGTGGATCTGCATGATACATAGTAAACAATACATAATAGTTAAACTTACATATAGTTCAAAAATAATATTTTTTGTAAAGAATTTACAAATAACTTGTCTTTTTTTATTTTCTTGATGTGTTATCAGTATTTTTGTTACTTGATATCTTGTCATCCATTTGATCCATAGGACTTGTGAGACATACATGCACAATATATGCTAGGAATCAGTTTATGAAAACTAAAATCTAACCTAATCACACCATTCCTACATTAATTTGAAAATCTATTCTACATTCCGGAATTAAAATTTAATCTAATTTCATTCTAATCTAGAATTGTTGTATTGAAATCAAAGACAAGTAAAAAAAAAAATTGTATAATCGAATACCCAAATTCAAGTGAACTGGAAAATGACAAAGTCACTTTCTTGAGATTGAGATGATTTAGCGAGTACAGGATTACACAGCTAATTGTAAATTTAATCTAAGAAAGCATGAAAAGACATGTAAAAGGAAACTAAGACTATTGTATGACCAAATACTTCATATACAATCCAATTGGAAAATGGTAGAGCCACTTTCTTGAGATGATTTTCCGAGCATAAGATTACACAGTTAATTGGAAATTTAATCTAAGAAAGCTTTACAAAACATGTAAAAGGAACTAAGACCACTGTATGACCAAATACCCAAATACAATCCAATTGGAAAATGGCAGAGCCACCTTCTTCAGATGATTGAGCATAAGATTACACAGTCAAGTAAATCTACAATCAACTGATTGAACACACTTGCATGAATTAAACTTTCATAAATGGAAAATTTATACTATCAAACATTCAATGAAATCAAAACAAAATAAAAAATGAAATGACATACTTCAATGAAATCAAAACTGATATCAAAACAAAATTACAAAATAAAACCTACTCTACCTTACATTCTAATATAATTCATGATATCTCCTACTTCACATCTCCTTCCATGCTTAGAACCTCAAATATTTATTCAAGATCTCCAAAATTACAATGTATATAATGATATTAACAATATTAAGTTACAAATAAAGGAGAGAGATCTCCTATTTATACAAATTCCTAAGCAACCTCCTCATTAATGAGGATCCTTCTTCCTCTCCTTTAACCCATAATATTCTCAACCAATTTGCTAACCATAGGCCACATATCCCTCCTTCAAATATCCTTCAAATCATGAAGATAATTTCGAATTTGATCTCTGGGAGCCACATAAGATGGCCTTGGAAACTTCCAATGAACCTACACATGTCACAAAACTCTTTCCACTTTTAAGGTATAAGTATATGCATATTATTTCCTAACTTATGATCACAAATTCACTTAAAAATACTATAAATTAGTAATGTTTGGAAAAAACAAGGGTAACCCAAATAATGATGAAAGTGAGATGAATGTAGTGGCATGGTAGTAATATGGAGATGAAATGGAGGTGATATAATGGAAATGATGGTGAAAGTGGATGTCTTTTTAAGGACAATTCTGCGACCCAACACCTCCAAGCCCATAAATTAGTTCATCAAATCAAGATATTTCATTTCAAATTCAAATGTAACTCCCTCTTACATAGGATAATAAGAGGTTCACTACCAGTTAGAAATAAGAGGTTCACTACCAGTTAGAAATAAATCATCAACATACAATACCAAAATCAAAGGAGTACCTTGGATTGTCTTAAAGTAAATATCTGGATTTTCATTTCTTCTTGTAAAACCAAGCTTCAACAAGAAGTTATATATGTGAGCATGCCAAGATCTTGGAGCTTGCTTCAAACCATAGAGGGCTTTCTTCAACCTACACAAATAAGCTTTTGGATCATGTACTTCAAAGCTTTGTGGTTGCTCCAAAAATATTGCTTCCTTAAGGAAACCATATTGAAAAGCATTATTCTCATCCATTTTGTGAATATCCATCCTTCGCTAGAAGCTAGAGCTATAATAGATTGGATGGTAGTGTAGCTGTCAATAGGTCAAAAATTTTCGTTATAATCCACTGCCTGTTTCTGAGAGAAACCTCTAGCCATAAATCTAGATTTATATTTTTCAATATTTCCATCAACTCCATGTTTAATTTTATACAACCATTTAGAATATACAATAAATTTTCCTTGGGGTATTGGAACCAATTCCCATACATCATTATGAAATATAGATTCATAATATTCATCCATTGCATCCTTCCCCACTTGGGCCTTTACAACTTCTTCAAAAGTTCAAGGCTCAACTTAAATAATGTTTCTCATGGATACAACATATCCTTGGAACTTATAAGGTTTATTACTTTCTCTAAAAGTTCCTCTAGGGGTAGCATGTTTATTAGCATATTGAAGAGTGTCATGAAACCATGAAGGTCTCCTTTTAGAAGGAGGAATGACATGGAGGAGGATCCAATGGATCCATGGGCTCCATGGGTTCATCAACAAGATCATTTTTAGCTTAAGGGTATTCTTGTATTTCAAATACATCATATTAACTATCAACATTAGCAGGAGGAAGAGGAGTGTCTCTTGCTTTTCCAAGAGATGCATCTTCATCAAATGTTAAATCCCTACTAAATTACATATTTCTTTGATTGGGTACATATATTATATTAGCTTTAAAATTATCACGATAACCACCAAATGTACCTTTCTAACCTAAAGCTTCCAACTTCATCCTTTTCTCTTTTGGGACATGAGAGTAGATAGGACAACCAAATATCGTTAGGTGCCCAACTTTGGGCTTCTCCCGAGTGAATATTTCTTTAGGAGTCTTGCTTTTTAGGGAATGGTGAGGAGATCATTTTGAACATAGAAAATTGTGCTTTTAGCTTCTCCCCTATATAACTTTGACAATTTATGATCATGTAACATACCTTTGACTGTTTCCATAATAGTTCTTTTCTTTTTCTCAAGCACACCATTTTTTTTCTAGGTTATATGGTACAATATCCTCTCTTCTCATTCCAACTTATTTCCATAAGTTAATGAAATAACTAAAAGTGAACTCTCCTCCATTGTCATATCTGAATTTTGATATGCTTTCTAGTTTGTTTTCCTACTAGAGCTTTGTAACCTTTGAACATATTAAAATCTTGAGTTTTATTATTCATAAAATATATCCATGTTTTACGAGAAAAAACATCCACAAGGATAATATAATACAAGTAAACACCAAGAGAATTTATATGCATTGGTCCACATAAATTGGAATGTACAAGATTCGATACCTAGTTGGTTCTACTTTTTCTTGAATTGAATGGTCCCTTCACTTGATTTCTTCTTGCGCATCCTTGGAAAACACAATCATGATTAGATATGATTTCCGACATTCCAGAAACCATATTTATCACATGAGGTAATTCTTTGTAGTGAAAGTGAGTTAATCTTCAGTAAAAAATTTCATTTGATGATTGATTTCATGTATTAGTGCATGAATGTGTGTTCCCTTTTTTTTGTATAGAACTTTACATCTAGATCCTAGAGTGATGACGTCTCTCATGTTGGATCTCAATGTACAAGTGATAATTTTACCATTTATGAAAGCAACTTTCATTCCTTTATATTTTAAATCTGATATGAAGACAAGATTCTTCTTTAAACCAGGTACATATAAAACTTCTTGAAGAGACAGTGTTTTACCTTGATCCATATGGAAAGAAACTGGACCAGATCCCTTTATGGGATATGTAGAGTTATCTCCAAGAATTATCTTCAAATTTTTCTCCATCTCAACAAGGTTAGAGAGTACTTATTTTTAACAAGTAAAGTGCCTTGAAGTACCACTATCAACCAACCAGCTATAACAATAATCTGCAGGAGATGAACTAGAAAGAGAAAATATAATAAAGTACGATGATTGAGTCTCAATTGCATTATTATCATACCTTTGGATCCTTGAGGAATGATATTTTCCTCTGCGAGCAGAAGTATCTTCTCTTCTTCTTCTGTAACCATATTTGTTGGAGTGATTGTTGAAGTTTTATTTTGATCCTCTCTTTTTTTTAACATTCACGAACATAGTGACCATGCTTGTGAGAATTGTAGTATTGGACTTTTGATAAGTCTTTAGTCCATTGAGAGGATTTGTTGGGAGTAAAATTTCTCGAATAGTTAATTCTTATTCTTCCTTTCTTATTTTTCCCTTGTACAACAAAGGAAGTAGGTTCTCCCTCCACATGCTTGGGAATTCTCCCTTTCGAAATCATTCGAGATTCTTCTTGATTGCACTTTTCGTGGAGCTCATCAAATATAGGAAACTTGTCATTATTACTCATGGTAATAATAAAACTTTCCCAAGAATAAGGAAAACCTCCAAGTGAAATCAGTATCAGTTCTTTATCGTTAAAAATTTCACTAGAAGTTGATAGTTGATCTTTGATTTTTGATATCCTCATGAAGTATGCTTGAATGTTTTCTCCTATGTTCATCTTAAGAATCCTTAAGTTGATTCGTTAGAGAAATAATTTGACTCAATTTTTTCACTTGATACATTCTAGTCATCTTGACATACATTTTTTGGCTTTATTCAAATTAGAAACATAAGTGATGAAGTGGTTGCCAAGAGAGTCGAGGGTAATATTTTTACCCTTGACTTCTCCTTTCTCGTATCTGGCCTTGATAGTTGCATTGGAGTTTTCAGCTGGTTCTACTACCTCTCCTTCAACATACTCTAGAACATGAAGTTCCTCAAGAGTAATATCCAACCTGGCCTTCCAAGGGAAGAATTTTCAAGCATCAACCAACTTCTCTTCATTCTTAAAGTAGGAGGAACACATCTTGATCTACTCAAAATTTCAGCATCAAATAGAAAGGGACACCAAGATACATTTCAGCTATAAATGAGATATTTCAACAGCAAAATGGAAGATAAATTTCAGTAGAAAATGAACAATAAGTAGAACAAACAATAAGAGATATTTCAGAAAAAAAGAGAGTTGCAAATGGAGAAGACAACAAGTTGTATTTCAAAAAAAAGAGTTGCAAATGGAGCAGACAACAAGTTATATTTTAGCATAAAAAGAGCTGCAAATGGAGCGTACAATAAGCTATATTTCAGCAAAAAGAGAGCTACAAATGGAGCATACAACAAGTTATATTTCAAAAGCAAAGGAGTTGTAAATGGAGTGGAAAACAAGCTATATTTCAGCAAAAAGCGAGTTGCAAATGGAGTAGACAACAAGCTATATTTTGGAAGAAAGAGATATGGAAATGGAGTTGACAACAACTGATATTCCAACAAAAATAGAGCTAGAAATGGATCTTGTCTTCACCAAAGCTCTGATACCATGTTGAAATTTTGATGCTCTATTTTGTTACAATCACTTAAATCCAGAACTTATTTATGCTACAAAATATGTTTAGTAATTGTAGATAAAAAATAAACCATATGCATAATGGAAGACAATGAAGAACTCAATGAGAAACAGAGAAGTTAGTTAAATGACCATGGAAAAACCCACAAGGCGACTACCCAACCAAATTCTTCATCAATTAGAAATAAATTTTTCAACAGAGATATTAAGTACAATGAGAGAATGAATAAGTTCACCCAAATCTATAGAAGAACTCTGACAGTAGTAGATGATGCAAAAACTGAATCACTTTGGCTCTCCAAGATCTTCTATTACTCTTCAAGACTCTCTCTCTCTCTCTCAATCTTCCTCTAAACTCTCCAACTCTCTCTTTCTTAAGTTCAAATTCTCATCTCACAAGCACAAGTGTGTCAAGTGAGGATGAGAGGCACAAATGTATAAGAAAAAGAATGAGGTCGAACTCATGAGGGAGTAACTCCCATGCCTTGAGCAAGCTTTACATATGCAAAAATAGGAGTGTAACTTATTCCATAAATGAGAGGAGTGTAACTTATGCATTAAAGAGATGTAAGAGGAATATTTTTATGACAAGTAATTAAATTGTGTAAGAGAATGTAAGAGGCGTGTAAGAGAATTAAAGAGAGAGAGGAATGAATCCCTTAAGAGAGAGAGAGAGAGAGAGTAACATATGCATTAATTGAGGGGAGTTACATATGACATCATTGAGAGACTTGAATTTCTTTTTAATAATAATATAATAATATCATAAAGAGGATAATAGTAATAATAATAATAATAATAATCATTAAGTTAAATATTTAACAATTGAGATTGATTAAGGACAAGTTAAATTATTTTCCATATTATATATATATATATATATATATATATATATATATGTATGTATGATTACAAATTGATGGAAAATGATTTACAATTTTTGGAAATTCATGACTTTAGAAAGGTCAGAAATGAAATTTTATTAAAGAAAATTCATCCGATAGATGACAATTTTCAACACAATATGGTTGTAATAGTTAAAGTCGTCTTCCTCTAAGCTTCCTTCCTCCAACCTCTCAAAAAAAAAAGCTTCTCCCAAAAGGCTTTTAAAATAAACCCTTGCATCCTCTTTTATATTTCTAGGAACTTGTTTCCCATTTAGTTCTAGTAACTTCCAAGTAAAATTAGATTAATAATTATCTATTGTAACTAAATGAAATACATATTCCATCATCTAAATTAATCCCTACTCAAATACTCTATGTTAAAAATCCTTTGAATACTATTCGTACATTAAAAGAAAAATATAAATTACTTTTCAAATATAAAAGATTATAATAAATGAAACTAAAATATAACTCACTCTCTCAAAAAAAATTATGAGAAAATAAAATCCAAAGTATTAAATATATATTATATTTAATATTATTTTCCCTTTTCGAATTTAAATAAATAAATAAATATATATATATATATATATATATATATATATATATATATATATATATATATATATATATATATATATATATATATATATATATATATATATATTCCAAATTTTTATTTTACCATAAAACTTAAATAATTTTTTAAATAACTTAAACAATATAATCTTGTATGAAATCTCAATAATAATACAAAATGCATGAATTAAGTTTCAAATAAAATTATATATATAATTATAATTTTTAACAAATAAATACATAGATATATTTTGAAGATAATACATATATAATATATGTATGAAGTCAATATAATATGTTTATTATATCAAAATTTTAATATATGTATTAAATCTCATTGGAAATCCTTCTTAATCACATTTAATAGTTCTATCGGGTCTCAAATGACTAGCTCTTTAATTTGTGATTATAGTCTGATGGTTTAATACAAGTCAAAACCTTTATTAAAAAGTGGTGGGCATGTTGGTCTTCGAGGAATGTGTTATGCGTCGGCTTTAAGGTAAGGTGTATGGTATTCATTAAACTTCATCACGGAGGCCTACCATAAAGTTTATTAATAACATATCAGCTCCTTCTATAAACGTTGACTGTAATGAGAGGTGAGGTAGGTTATTTAATATTTTAATTTATTTAATTAATATTAATCTATTTAATTTTTTTATTTCATTAATTTTAATTAAAATTTAATTAATTTTTTGTTTTCTTATAATTTATTTAATTCATGATTTTTTTTATTTATTAATTTAATTAATTACATTTATTTTAATCTCTATTTTTCTTAATTAATTTAATTTTCTAATTAAAATTTATTTAAATTATACTTTATGTTCTTTAATTATTATGATTAATTTTTAAATTTTAATTTATTTCAATAATAATTTTGTATTTGATTTGTTTTTTAATATTTAATTTGTTTTAATTATTTTAATACTAATGATTATTATAATGGAAATTATAACTTATAGTAAGCATACATATCAATTCATATCCACATAACATAAACATAGACATAGTAAGCATATATATCAATTCTTATCCATAACATAAACATAGACATAGTAAGCATATATATCAATTCATATCCACATGATACTAACCTCATAGATCTATTAGGGGTACTCTTCCCACTTGATGCTAGGAACCTTTTCATGCCATTCACTTGCATAAGCAATCATTCCTCCACAAGAATTATCCTTGATGACTGTGTAAGAAAACAACATATATACACAAAAGCATTAGCATAATCATGATCACAACATAATTACTATATATCATAAGGTCAATTTAAGATAACTTCCTTTATCCATGCAAAACATGCACAACATTGAGAACAATAGCTCCCAACATAGCCAAGGCCTCTCACATACCAATTTCATTCACTTTTCCATTCATGTTACATTTCTCATGATTGTCATGCCACCATCCATTTACCCCAATAGACTCAACCAATCCAAATGGCTATCATGTTCTTACCTTCAGCTTCCCTTACTCATGCAATAACTTCACCTGGTTCCTATATTACGTGTTGGGTTCCATCTAGCTCTCCCCATGCTCCATTAACTTCCTCTTTCCCCAACCAATTCACGATATACTCAAAACGTAAAAGGCAAGAACAAGAAACAAACAAGAAGAAAACCATGAAAAGGAAATTTCAATATTACACCACAAACAAAGTGGCATGGCCATGCTCCAGGCATAAAAAAAAACCACAAAATAAAGCATGAAAAATCACAAAATACTAAAAGCACAAAACTTTCAACATATACAATTACTCAATCCCCATGTGTTCCTAATGCTTCTAAGGAAAAACTCAACCCGAGCCTTTTTCAAGATTTCATGGCAGTCTCTTTCACCATGCAATTCCTTGCATCATACTGCCATAAACATATAGATATTAGTGCATAAATAAATATACAATATACCAACTATATTACCTTGTTATGCCAAGCACACTACCTTGTAACTAAACACGTACATATATCATCTCGCAAGGGATCCAATTCCTTGGTGAAACCAACCATACTAGAAACCAATTTTTATACCTGTCAAATACATGTTCATGAATATAGCACATATCCATATAATGCTAGACAAAATCAAGGTTAAGAAGACTTTATGTATTCATGAAAAACATTCATTACAACAAAATGGGAAATGTGTGCCAGACTCAGCACTAGATTTTATTACATTTTTTTTCCAATTGGGATGAGCAACCTAGCGCTAAACCTTGCTCTATTGTACATTTTTTAAAGCGTCCTTTTTTGAGCCAATTTTTTCATCAAGATTTGCATATTTTTCTACGACAGCTTTTGCTTCTAATTTTGCGCCATTTTTTTGCATATTTTTTTTCATCATTTTTTTCTTCCTATTTTGTGCCATTCTTTGCTTCTAGTTTTATGCCATCATTTGCATAAAGTTTTACACCATCTTTTTCATGTAATTTAATGCCTTTTTTGCATCTAGTTTGTACCTTTTTTTCATCTAGTTTTACTCCAGTTTTTGTGCCTATTTTTGCACCATTTTGGCATCCAAATTTGCATCCTATTTGGTGTCTAATTTGAAATCCTTTTTCAAATCCAAATTTTCTTTCTTTTTTCTTCCTCATTTTGGGCCTAGGTTTGAGTGTAATTTTTCATATAGTTATACATCATTTTTCACAACAATATCGTGTCCCTAGTTTCCCCCTTTTTATAGCCCAATTTTGCATCCAAATTTTACACCAAGGCTTTGCATCCCCATTTGGCATCTAAATTTGCATCCTTTTTTGTTTCTTTTCAACACCCAACTTGGCATCCCCTTTTGCATTCAATTTGATGTCTAGTTGTTTTTCCTTTTTTGCATCTAGTTTTGTGTCCATTTTTGCAACCTTGTTTGCACCTAGTCTGGTATCCTTTTTTATACCATATTTTGTTCCCTTATGTGTCTAGTGTTTCACCTTTTTTTACTTCTAGTTTAAAACCCTTTTATCTCCTTGTTTTCATCTTCCCTTCATGTATTGTTTAATATCCAATTCTACTTTCGATTTATGATTACATCCAAATTTGGCTTCTTGTTTAGAGTGTATTTTTTTCCATTTATGACCCCCTTTATGGGTTCATGTCATTGATTTCAATTACCTAGTGTAATATATTACAGTTTCTAAAAATCATTAAATAATATCATAATTCAAATTGATAACATAATGTTTGTAAATAAACTTAAAGGAAATTGAAAACATCCATCTAAGAAATAACAGTACCATGATATATAATAATCCTCCATCAAAAAATCATTGACAATTTTTGATATACATATATGACTACCAAATCAAAACCTATCACAGGTATCATTATTTTAATGTAAATTCACAACATCCATCCAAAAGTAGTAATGCTATCATACATAATAATTCTCCATAAAATCACTGATTATTTTCAAAACATATATAAAGCAAAAAGATAATACTAATAATATTATCGTCATGTTTAATAAAATAAACTAAAATTCAAATGTGTGATCACCTTATGAAAACCTTTCATGAATAAAAAACAATATTCTAAGGTAAATTCAAAACATCCATCCAAAGATAATAATATCATCATATATAATAATTCTCCATCAAAATAATGCTAATAATTTTTAAAATATACATAAGACATAAAAGTTAATCTTATAATGCAGTGATTGTAGAAAATCTACGTAGATTGAAATTGATATTTGTAATATGTTAAAACAAAATACTTGAATCTACTCTACAAATCGTGGAAGCCAATTGCGATCACAAAATCCCATGAACAAGAAAGAGATAGAATTTCAATCGCACAACACAAAGATTTATTTGGGGAAAGCCTCAGCTAAAACCTAGTTATATATATATTTCATAAGTAAAAAAAATATGAAAACATTACAATTCTTCTCTTAGGCTTGAGAGCTCTCTGCACTATCTTTTTTGGTATCACTGATTCCCAGGATAGCTTGGTTCAATACTTAACCAGTTTCTTTGCCTCAGGATTCCGTAGTTGGTTATGAAGTTTCTTAGGTAACTGGGCCCCTATTAATTAGGAAATTTCCCAATAATGGTTGCGCAATACATCAATGCTCTTCCTCTGACTCCATGCACCACCTATAAAATTTTCAAATTATACAACTAATAGTACACTTCCCTTTAACTCCAATCTCAACTGAGTCTTCCTCAGAACTGACATGCATGAGTTATTTTTAGCGAATTGTAAGTTATCTAATTCACCACTACATGTGAATTAAATCAGATTTAATTCCCTGGACCTCCCACTAGTTCCTCCATAAGCTATAACTAGTTAAATTGATTTTAACTCAAATAATTAAGTTAGCTATTTACAACTCAAAATAAACTCATCTAATGCTCCTAAAAAGTAGGAGACATTATACATGCCTCTAGTTTGATTCTCAACTCGAATTAATTGAACTAATTAATTATTTTAAACTTAATTAACTTGTGCAAGCTGTCATGTGATATGGATTTACAATTTACTTCTCATTTAATCGAGGGAAAATTAAATTATAAACCTCTTCTTGTTGCCATTTTCAACATTTCTTGTTGCAAATTTCAAAAATGATATGTGGTTAAAAGAGCACCTAAATGGAATGTCAGTTTGTGAGCCTTGATCAAAACATCATTCAACAAATGAAAACTTGAACATATAATTGGGAGTATTATATTCATAAATTTTGTAACCAAATGACACTGGTAGCATATACATCAATTTTATACCAAATGTTGTTGGTATGATGTACATAAGGTTAGTGACCTTTTAAAATAACTGGGATATGGAGAAGAGTTTAAAGGTTTCCATATACTTTAGATTTTATGCACCTGATGCATGACCTTTCAAAGTTAGAAACTAATGGTAAAGAGTGGTTACAGGTGCTACAAATGTTTCTGTTATTTTCAGTGGCGGTGAAGCAATCTGAGGTTGTTTCTACTATTGCTGGTGGTGGTGAAGCCTTAGGCGTAGGATCTGAGGTTGTTTCAGCTACTGCTATTGGTGTTGAAGCCTAGAGAATAGGATCTTAGGTTTTTATTGCTACTACCATTGGTATTGATGCCTCAAATAAAGAGCCAGAGGAGAAAAAATAGGTGGAGTAACCAATGGAGTAGATGCGACATGTGGAATATACTGGGGGAATCGACACGATGTATACTAGAGATATGGAGGGGGTGGGATCTAGAAAGGCCTCCACATGCACATATCCTTGCGCGGCAGGAGAGGCCACTCGAAAATTCTAACAATGTGGCCTTGAAAAATTTAAATGCAAATGAATATCATTAAAATTATGTATGCCTTTCCCCTATGAATTCATTTTTCTCATCTTTGAACCCATTATATGGACTTGCATTAATTAAAACACCTGTATTAGTTGTCAAGTCAAAATGATATGGATGAACATATACCATGTTGACAATTATAGTAACAGATATCTAGCTATTCAATATAGTTGTGATGATTCCATATTATCTAGTGAATGGGTTAAGTGGATTCATTAAAAGAAAAAAGAAACAATTTCAATTTTAATCGAAATATCATGTGAATGAAAATGTTAAGATTAAATCAAAATTAAATATAAATTAATAATTAATGTAACATACATCATTCTACACATTAAAAAAGAATTACTTTGTATAACTATCATCTCTACTTACCTTTACACATTATCTAATTTTTAAATTAGAAACACCCTAACTAACCTACACACAACTCACAACTATGCAGCATTCAAGTTGATATATACTATACACATTTCATACATCTGTACTGCATTCAAATTCGATATATAAATATATTATATACAAACTATAATAAAGCCTTACTAAGGTTGATTTCATGAATTAACTTCTCCGGAAAATCTCTTGTCAGTCTTTATAATCAGCTTTAATTGAAACTTAATATAAACGTACACATTGAAACCAATAAGAATTTCATGATTAACTTTCCGCACAGTGAATATGGTAAGGAAATATGGCTATACAATTTTTTTTTTGAGATTATTGCCACTATGGTGGACAAGTGGTGTATCCTCCACCCTCTATCTAACTTTTCGAGATCCGACAGTGGTAAGGAATTAGGGTTATGGTAATCACCCTTCTCGCCATAACTGCTTTCATTATTTCTCGGTCATTTTGTCTCTCACTCCACTATGAGAGCCTCTTCGCCTCTGCAAGTACCCTATCAGGGTTTTCTCCAGTGTTGACAAGTTTTATTCCGGCAACCAGATTCAAGGTAAGTTTATACAATTTTTCTTTTTTTTGGTTTTCTTGCAACTATGTTTATCGTAACATACCACTCCTTGCGCGGGCATATGATGTGTCATGGATTTTTCATTCTACCCATAATTTACACAGGTTTATGGTTTCATGATTTTTCTTGCACTTAACTTTTCATGGATTCATTCTCGGGTTTGATCTTAAGCTTTAATGTCCCTCCCTTTAGTCGCAATAATCTTTTGGCTCTGGTGTATGAAGTCTCTTTCCTCTACGGGCGAACTCTAGAATTTCCACGGTGAACCCTTACTATTTTTCTCTTTTCTTTTCATTTGTTTTCACACAAATCTTTCTTAGGATTGTTCTAGAGCTCAACCAGTGTTCTTAACTTCAATGGAAACACTTCCAGGTTATGCTGCTCATTCTTCAGCGACGAACTACTTACAGGTAATTCTACAACTTAGCATATTAATTTTATTCTTTAACCTTCTCGGATTTGAGACTGGTTCTTTACTAATTCCCTTCTCAAATATTTGGTTTGCAGGTTTTCTTTTTTTTGTTCTTGTAAGGTTGTACTCCACGAAGTTCACTTATCACTTCCTCTAACTTCTTCCGGATCTGTCAGGTACCCCTTCATTGTGAACCATTTGGTCTTAGAAAACGTCGGGCTTGTAGAGGGTTCCAGGTCGCTATGGAGTTTTGATTTTTGTTTAATTCTGTTATCAAAAAATGTTAACTCTTTCCTTATCACCAATACCCTACATGGGCATGCCGATTAGTATTACGTAATAGTTATACTTTAAATTTTTCTTTATCAGACTCAAATATTTATATACGATATATCTTATTCTTGTTGAAATCTAAGCTCTGGGATTTATCCGATGTTACGGTTGTGGTTTATTATGAGTTCTTTCTAGAATTACTCTTATACCCTGTGGAATATAATTATGGTTACGTTTTCTTATTTTTCTATTCAATTCTTGGTATATATAGGTTTTCTGCCGAGTTTAACCCATCGTGTATACAGTTGTTTGATTGAACAGCAATTTCGTGAAAAACTTAATGAATGTTGGAATTGTTCTCCTATGTGGAAATTTTCAGTTGTCATTCTTCTACGGGGGTTTTCTGAATCTGAGGCCGCTTACTGTTCGAGTGCTAAATTCTTAAGTATATATATATATATATATATATATATATATATATAGCATGAATTTTATGGAAATTACAGAGTAATGCTTATTTCAGTCTAAAGACTTATTTTCTGTAGCTTTTCGATGTTTGGTACATGTATCAATTTTTTTAAGCAGTACGCTGCTACTCGGATATATTCAAAGAAAGATTTTGTAGACCATTATTCCAAGTGTAGAGTTAATGATTACAGTATTTTTTTTAATTTTCTTTCAGAAAAAGCTTTGAGTTTACTTGCATTCAGACAACAGAGACTACTATTTTCGATTCTAGAGAATCATTCCCAATCACACACAGTTATATTTCTTTTTCTTTAAACTTAAACATAAAAATGGCTAGACCATTATGTCCATGTTTACCCTATTTGCAGGGAATGACCAATTCAGAGCCTTCTTCTTGAGGGTACTGAGTTAACGGTTCCCTGTATGTTCCATTTTCTGAGTATAAATTTAAATTTCACTTGTCTATTATATTTGTCTAAACATAATCATATTTATAGCCTGACATACGAGAGAAATTTAAATATTATAGCTACTTCAGCTTTCAAACTCCTATTCTGCTTAAATCTTTCCATTCTTAAGTAACTATGAACACGCAATAACAGTAAAGTTATCTATTCTGCAATTCACTAACTGATGTTGTTCCTCCCTTCCTCGAGAGAGGAAATCACATCCTCGTCTCTCCCCCGTGCTCCAAGTCTGAGTTTTGTGAGTTGATAGAAGTTCTGGAGAGACCTCGGGACAATCTGGTCTAGTCTTCTAATCCAGAAAATTTTTAGAAAATCAGAGTATTCCATTGGATAACACCAGTTCGGGAATTATTCTCTGCAAATTTTCCTTCCTCGGTTATCGAACAAAACCCCCAAACCTCACTGGGATTAAGCATTTATCCTCAGAGGTTGGGTAACTCTTTGAACTGATTCTGTCCAACTAACTCTCAGTTCTTGAATTCTATTTTTTTTTTTTACCATCAGTATTTCTATTCTTTTATGGAAATCACTTTCATAATTAATTTAATTGAGATTAATTTATGCTCATAATGTATTTTTAAAATAAAAATAAAAATAACAATTAATGTCTTAATGTCTTAAAAACATATCATAATCATAGTTAGCACTTAAGCCAGCTATTACAACTTCCCCCCCTTGGAAGTGAACACTATCCTCGATGTTCTCATTCTGCTCCAGCAAATAGTTCTGGATATGCTTCTCAAACAAAGCCTTCATCCTCCCAGGTAGCTTCATCTGGGCCAAAGTGCTTCCACTACACTTTAACTTGGGTGATGGCTCATTTCTGGAGCATTATTTCTCTCTGATCTATTATACATTGAAGCTTGACCAGAAACGCGTTGTCCGGTTCGACCTGCAATCAACAAACTTTGAATTAATTTCTCATAAATCTTAGCATTCATAATCAAGTCTTGTATCCATATCCTACCTAAATGCTCTGCAAATGGTTTATGTTCTTTGGATCGTGTACATTTCATTTCAATAACGACACATGAAAGACACTGTTACATGGATATGACTGGGTAGGGCCAATAGGAAGTCCACGAGTCCTACCCTTTCCAGTATTTGGAAAGGGCCACAAAATCTGGGTTCCAAATTGGCACAAGAGGCCCACCTTAAAGTGATTTTCTTTGGTTTGATCCTTACGTACACATGGTCTCCCACCTCAAATTTTTAATCTGCATATACTTTTTCTCTATCCTGATCTGCCTTCAAATTTTCTGGATCTTCTTTACTTTTGTCTCCATTTCAACTAGCATTTCTGGTCCAAGAATGGAATTTTTTTCTAGGCTACTCCAATTAATACGAGTTCTGCATTGTCATCCGTATAAATCTACAAACAGACTCATCTTAAGGGATTCTTGGTATTTGTTATTCTATGCAAACTCCACTGGGTGTAGATATTCTTCCCACCTAGTTGGTTGTTGCATTACATACATATCTGATTTACTCGTTCCGTTTGCTCGTCCATCTGTGGATGGTAAGCAGTGTTGAAATTAATTTGAGTTCTCAATCCTATAAATAATGTTTTCCAGAATGCTGAAGTAAGCTTCACATCCCTGTCAGATATGATAGTCTTTGGGATTCCATTCAGTCTAAATATCTCTTGCATAAATATGTCTGCTATTTGCACCATCTTATAGGTGGATTGCACAGGTATAAAATGTGTTTCTTTGCCTAATCGATCTACCAATACCATTGTAGAGTCATTATTCTTTTTTGACCTTGGTAAACCAGTGATGAAATATAAATATATCACCTCCAACTTCCATTCAGGTACCGACATAGGTTGCATCAGCCGGGCTGGGTGTCGGTGCTCCACTTTCACTTGATGGCACTCTAAAAATTTGTTTAGATATTTCGTAGTATCTCTTCTCATACCTAGCCAAAAGTAATTCTTCCTAATTTCTATTAGAATTTTCTGATACCTGGGATGTCTGGAGTAGTTACTTCAGTGATACTCATTTAGAATCAGTTCCTTCAATTTCATTCGATTTGGAACAAAAATCCTTTCCTTAAAAGTTAACAACCCATCCTCGTTAATTCCATAATCAGCATATTTTAAATGTTTTCTAGAATCCTCTGTTTGCTGCCACATAAACTAGTATTCAGGATATTTATCAGCTTCTATTTTTATTTGCTCCAAAAATTTGCATTCAACCTGATTATAGTACAGTTCATAAACACCATGTGATTTTCTACTTAATGCATCAGCTGCTCTATTCTCCTTACCCTTCACATGTTGCATATCAATGTCAAACTCGCTCAAGAAAACATTCCATCTTACCTGGTGAGAATTAAGGTCAGCCTTCTTAAAATAACTGGTTAAGCTACTATGATTAGTTTTGAGTACAAATATTTTTCCAAGCAAGTAGAGCCTCCATACTCAGAGTTCATGCACTACTGTTGTTAGCTCCAAATCATAAGCTGAGAATTGCTGCTCATGCTCTTTTAGTTTTCGTGATTCATAGGCAACAAACTTACCTTCTTGTGAAAAAACCTCCCCAACTCCTTCTTTACACACATATATGCAGACTTCAAACTCTTTATTGGGATCTTCTACCCTTAATACTGGAGTTGTAGTCAATAAAAATTTCAACTTTTCAAAATTGTCTTGACATTCCTTCGTCCATTTAAATATCTTTCCCTTCCCTTGTAAGGAAGTAATTGGGAAAGAAATTTTTGAAAAGCCTTCAATAAACCATCGATAATAACCGACCAAACCCATAAAGGATCGGATGTCTGCCACGTTTTGAGGTATCTTCCATTCCATAATCATTATGATTTTCTCTGGGTCAACCACAATTCCTTCAGCAAAAATAACATGACCAAGGTACTGTATTTCTTCCTCAAAGAATTCATACTCACTGAACTTAACATATAGTTGATGCTTCTGTAGCATTTCCAGCACTATCCATAAGTGCTCTTTATGCTCTTCTACATTCTTGGAATAAACCAAAATGTCATCAATGAATATTAACACAAGATTATCCAGAAAGGGGTGAAATATACCATGCATCAGCCTCATAAAGGTTGTTGGTGCATTAGTCAATTCGAATGGTAACGCCAAAAACTCATAGTGTCTGTACCTGGTACGAAAGGAAGTTTTATAAATGTCTTCATCCTTTATATAGATATGATTATATCCCAACCTTAGATCTATTGTAATACTCCAAAATGGAAATAGCAGCAATACAAGACATAATAATGTAAAACACAGCAAATCTGATCATGACATGAGAGGGATCAATTTACAACCATCATTTTATTAATATATTATCAACAATATACAAAAATATCTTGAGGGACAAGCCACTCAGGCAATAGCAATAATCCTCCAATGATCAGAAAAATCAGCACATTAGTTGCTACAACTGTATAGAATGTCGGAGAGAAGTGACAGCACTGTCTATATCAGTGTAGCTGCTACTGTAAACATACATAAATGAAATATGGCTAATAGAAACAAAATAAATGCCTAGGAAAGAATATGTGGGCTCTAATACATGATTTCTAGCCAATCCGGAAAATATTGCTGCAAATACCAAGAAGTATACAATGTGACAAATAACCCTGGGGTTGAGATGTCACTGCAAAATGGATTTGAAAATAATGAGGCTATGACAGATCTGAAATGATGATTTCCTCCTCCAATAGGATTTATAAATAGAAGGATGATCCCTCTACTCAGAAATAGATCCTCCTGATGAGCTCAATGAATCCTCCTAGCAATTGCCTCCAAAAATAATGCAGTTCAGAATTGTGACTGCACTGTGAGGGATAGTAGATGGTTGGCCTGATGTCAAATATGTGAAAATATACCCGGGATCCCTCCCTCCCAATCCTCCACTAGATAGGCTACCTCTCCACTATAAAACAAGCCCAGAAATAGCTCTATGTGATCCTCCTTTGCTCCACCCTGCAACACAACCCAGCTCTAAAAAGAAACTGTGTTGTAGCTGAAGGAGGTAGCTTGGATAGAATGATGAAATGAGGAAATTCAGCTCAAAGAACCTCTCCTTCCCTAAGGATGAGGTATGGCTTCCCGATCAGGAACACCCTTGTGCTAAACAGCACAAAAACCCCGCTAAACAACAAAAGGAGGAAAAGTCTATGTAGACAAATATCAATAATAATCTCATAACATGAATAACAATGGCTGCCATCCCCTCCATATATATCATGTGAGGCTTCTCACATTGGGTCCCATCCATACTTTCCACCAAGCTCATGCAATTTTTCCTCCACTGAAACTGTGTTGTCTCATCATAAAGGCCATTCCTCCATGACAGCGTTGTTGACTTGGTCAAAGTTGACTGAATCAACATGATCCAGTTCTTGTTCACACCCAAAGGTGCTTATTCCAGCTGCTTATTCTTCCTCCTTTCACATTAGGAGTGTTATTATTCCTTCTAAAGGGGTTTTATGGGCCTTCCCACCCACTTATTCACCTACCTAGTGATAAAAAAAACTATAATATTCCTTTTAGATGATGGCTTAATTTTTTGGAATATTACATCTATCATAGAGAATATTGTGGCTCCCTTCACCTGATCAAATAGATCATCAATTCGAGGTAGAGGTTATCTATTTTTAACAGTCAATTTATTGAGCTGGCGGTAAGCCATGCACATTCGCATGGTTCCGTCTTTCTTCTTCACAAATAGTACAACTTCTCCCCAAGGGGATACACTCAGTTGGATGTAGCCTTTATCCAATAGTTCCTGTAACTACATCTTTAGCTCAGTTAATTATAGTACGCTCATTCGGTATGGTGTCCTTTAAATTGGTGATGATCCACGTATCAACTCAATAGTAAAATCTATGTCCCTTCTAGGTGGTAAGCCTGGTATTTCCTCTGGAAATACATCCATAAACTCTTGCACTATCAGAATGTTTTCCATCATTGGAGAATTTTATTTAGAATTAGTAAAGCCACTTGGAAGGCATATAACTGGCATCCTTTCCTCATGTACTTACCCATTTGAGATGTTGTAATTGGACGCAGCTGCAAAGGTTTCTTTATACCTTGAATTTCCTTACGGGTTCCATCTTGCATTCTGTATTATATTTTTTTTCTTTACAGTCCACCAATGTCCAGTGCTTCTCCAACCAATCCATACAAAGTAGCACATCATAGGGTCCCAGAGGTAATATATTCAGGTTTACAGTTAGCTGTTGTTCACTAATTTCTAGTGCATAGTTCGAAATCTTAGCACAAACTTTTATTTTTTCTCCCATGGCTAACTGTATCAGCCATGGATTTCTGAATTTCTGACTCTACAATTTAAAAATCTCCACTAATTTGGGACTTACGTAGCTTAAAATTACACCTGGGTATACCAAAATAGAAACAGGTTGAGATAGTAATTTACCTTCCAATTCTATCATTGTCGGTTGGTAGTCTTCCTAACAATCTTCCAGGTTGCATTAATTCTATGTATATTTCTGGCTACATTTCCTACTATTGAGGCCTCCTGTAAGTTGGTAACCACCTCACTCCTTCCTCGTTGTGGACAAGTTCTGTAGTAGTGTCCTTCACCACACACCCAACACTGTAGGGGTGGCTTATGATTTTGAGCTTGATCTGGTTTGCAGGAAGCTTATGTGGGTTTATCCTCTGTGGGCCATCTTATTCTTTGATGGTTCCTTCCAAACTATTTTCTAACTGAGTTTATGGCAGCACTCTTGAAATTACTGGTTTTCTTTTTCTTGAAACTAGATCTGCCCTTATGTTCTTTCTTGGTCTGCCAGCTTTTACCCTACTCTCCTTTTTCTTTAGCTTGCTGATAGCACATTCTGTCCTTTTGGATTGCCTCATCCATAGTTTTGGGATTTACAAAATCAATTCCCTCCTTCATATGAGTCGGAAAACTACTCAGGAACCACTGTACTTTTTCCTTTTCATCCCTTAAATAAGGAACATAACGGAGTAAGGAAGTGAATTTGGTAATGTACTCATCCGTTGTCATCTGTCCTAGTTTTAAGTCATGGAACTCTCTCGATTTTTCATCATAGAAGCATTCAGTTAAGTATTTATCCTTAAAATATTTCTGGAATGAATCCCAACTCACGTCCTGATCATTTATACTGCGAACATTTTTCACTTCCTCCCACCACAGTGTGGCCTTCTCCCTCAACTGATAAATGGCCAATCTGGCTTTCACATTACTGTTATATTCGTAAACTTGAAAATACTTGTTCATTTTTATCAACCATGCCTCAGCCACCTCTTCCTCTACCCCATCAAATGTAGGTGGTTTTATGTTTCAAAATTCACCTTATAGTTCCACTTTTTGTCTTTTAACTTTTTTCTTATCTGACACATTATCTGACTCAGCCTCATTATAGTTTTTCTTTCTATTACTCCGCTGAGATTGAATTCTTTCCATTCTATCACTGGCATGGTCTCTTTCTTGTTGCTCATTTCATTCTTTCATATCCCTATCAGCATTGGGTTGTTCCATCCCTTGATTTTTTTTGTCTGAGAGGATTTTTAATATCCTCTCCTATTCTTGCATCAAACGCGCATTATCACTTCACACCCTCACCATTTACAATTTTAACTTATGTATTGTATTTAGCATAATGCTAGTTTGGTGCTGCTGTTCCTCCAACAGTATACTTTTTTGCAGGTGTTGATCCACACTTAGCTGCACCCACATCTCCGAATTCATTTTTGGTCGGGCTTGGGGTTCCCCGGTGTTTTGGGGTGGCTATTGCGTTTTTCCCCTTCTCATAATGTCTCATGTTATACTTCTTCTCTCTCTGTGCATCAATATACACACATCTTAAGTCGTTAGTTGACCCATAGGGTCCTAGCGTGTGAATACTGCTCTGATACCACTTGTAACATACATCATTCCACGCTCATAATTTTTTTTTTACTTTGTATAACTATTTTCTCTACTTACCTTTACATATTATTTAATTTTTACATTAGAAACACCCTAACTGACCTACAGAAGACTCACAACTATGCAGCATTAAAGTTAATATACTATACACATGTCATACTTCTATACCGCATTCAAATTCGATATATAAATATATTATCTACAAACTATAATAAAACCTTAATAAGGTTGATTTCATGACTTAACTTCTCAGGAAAATATCTTGTCATTATTTATAAATAACTCTAAATGAAACTTAATATAAATGTGCACATTTCAATCAATAATCATTTGATGATTAACTTTCTGCACAGTGAATCTGGTATGGAAATATGGCTATTTAATTTGTTTGTTGAGATTATTGCCACTATGGTGGACAACTGGTGCATCCTCCGGCCTTGATCTAACTTTCGAGATTCGACGGTGGTAAGGAATTAGGGTTATGGTAATGACCCTTCTCCCCATAGCCACTTTCATTATTTCTTGGTCATTTCGTCTCTTGCTCCACTGCAAGAGCCTCTTCGCCTCTACAACTACCCCATCAGGGTTTTCTCCAGTGTTGACAGGTTTTATTCCGGCAACCAGAGTCAAGGTAAGTTTATACATTTTTTTCCTTTTTTTGGTTTTCTTGCAACTGTGTTTATCGTAACATATCTCTCCTTGCATGGGCATATGTCGTGTCATGGCTTTTTCATTCTACCCATAATTTACACAGGTTTATGGTTTCATGATTTTTCTTGCAGTTAAATTTTCATGGATTCATTCTCGGGTTTGGTCTTAAGCTTTACTGTCCCTCCCTTAAGCCATAGTAATGCTTTTGGCTCTGGTGTATGAAGTCTCTTTCCTCTACGAGCAAACTCCAGAATTTCCACGGTTAACCCTTACTATTTTTCTCTTTTCTTTTCAATTGTTTGCACATAAATCTTTCCTAGGATTGTTTTGGAGCTCAACCGGTGTTCCTACCTTTAATGGAAACACTTGCAGGTTGTACTCCTCATTCTTCAGCGACGAACTACCTACAGGTAATTCTACAAATCAACATATTAATTTTTTTCTTTAACCTTCTCAAATTTGAGACTGCCTCTTTACTAATTCCCTTCTCAAATATTTGGTTTGCAGATTTTCTTGTTGTTGTTCTTGTAAGGATGTACTCCACAAAGTTCACTTATCAATTCCTCTAAATTATTTTGGCTCCGTCAGGTACCCCTTTGTTGCGAACCATTTGGTCTCAGAAAACGTCAGGCTTGCAAAGGGTTACGATACACTATGGAGTTTTGATTTTTTTTTAATTATGTTATCAAAAAATGTTAACTCTTTCCTTATGGCTAATACCCTACATGGGCATGCCGAGTAGTATTACTTAACAATTATACTTTAATATTTTCTTTATCAAACTCAAATATTTATATACTATATATTTTATGCTTGTTGAAATCTAATCTCTGGAATTTATCCGATGTTATGGTTGTGGTTGTTGGAAATGTTTTCATTGATGGCAAAGGAGACAGTATAGAAGCAAAGAGACAAAAAGAGGTAGCAAGATGTAGAGAGGGTCGAGCAGCAACAAAATAAGCAGAGCAGTAAAAGAAGAGGATGCAGAGATAGAGTACATAGTACAATGACACAGTGAAACTATCATGCACAAGACAGAGGATGCAGAGACAGAGAATACAGAGGTAGAGCCATGAGAGGAAATAGTCGAGCAGCAGAGAAATAGAAACAAAGAATACAGAGGGAGAGACAGAGAATATCAGAGGCGGAGAAGGAGAATAACAGAGATAGAGAATAACAAAGGTGGAACCAGTAAGGGCGTAGAACCAGGAAAGGAACCATAATTACACAGTGAAAACCTAATGGAGTCGGGCGTTCAACATATGGAAGCACCGTATTGTAATGTCGAGAACGCAAGAGGAAATAGGAGCGAAAGCAGAATTCCTTTAATTAGAGTTAAAAATTATGAGAACTGGAACCCGGAGTCAAGAGCAGAACCTTGAATAAACAGTGAAACAAATTTTTTTTTAAACAACCTGTATCGCACTGCCCTAGAGTGGTAAGCTGAATTCACCTTTTTGAACGCGATCTAAGTCACTGATGGACACGTATCTTTGGGTGGCATTTTAATACCACTTACATCGCGTAATTTTTTTGCGTTAACCTTCGGCCCAAAGAAAAACATGATATTGCACATCATCCGTCAGATGGGGGTCCAAAGCTGAGTTGGAGGGTGATAGTAGATTGACCATCTGATCAAAAGAGGAGTTTCGGGGAAGACAACCGAGGCTGTGGGACCTACAATCATAGCTGAGGAGCCAAATTATTATGCGAAGGTCTGTGTATTATGTGTATTATAAAAATTAATTAACAGGCGAATGGTAAGTCACAATGCATTGTGGGCCCAAAGGTCGGTTTTAATTCAAAACCATGGTATAATGTTTGAAATATGACGAAGGAGGTAATGTATGTGAATACAGTATTGAGAATATGAAATATCACAAAGGGTGCGTGTATAAAACCTTTTATATATGGATATAAGCTGAGGTGGGCCCAGCTAAGCAGTTGCATTAATGGTTAGTTATTAGCCATTAGAAAAAATGTTGAATGATTGATATAAGGTTGAACAATAGAGCGTGAGACCCATGAACCACCATATGATATATGTGTTGCATTAATATATAAACCATGATTGAATGTTATAAGTGCGGGTGTATGTAATTAGAAGAGCTGGAACCCTTTTGTAGCATTAAGACTAAGGTTCGAATAAAGAACATGGCTAAGTCTATGTTGGGAGGGGAAGCAATAAACAAACTATGGAGCCCGAGAAGCTATATAAATATATTAGTGCTGGGTTTAATTCTGAGCCAAAGACTTAATATAATGTTTCCAGATGATATTATATGTATAATGTGGGACCCCCTACATAAAATTTCGAGAATCTTAACACAAGCTGGAGGATACATAAAAGATGAAGTGGCAAGTATATATATGTGTAGCGCTTTATATACAAAGGACCAAGGGTACAATATAGGAGCACATGTATCATATGCTTGTGCGCAAGATTAATAGAACAAAAGTCTCTATTGTTCGGTCTTTAAAACAAACAAAGTAATATAAGGTGGGACCCTTATGAATCGCATCGGAGAAAATCATAACCGCAAAACATGGTAATAAAAGTTCTGATTGCGATTGTGATGAAGATGTGGACCCGATGGTTTTATGAACTGTGATTCATACGTGTTTAAGTTCTGGCATCAAATTAGGTCATCGCATCAGAAAGAATTAGAACATCGGAGCATTTTATTGAAAGCTGTAATTGCAATGATCGCATCGGGTCCTTCGCAAATGCATCAATTGCAATCGGAAGTATTCAGTTGTGATTAATCATATTGGCACAGTGAAGTGTAGTGAACAGTGAACCATCACATCGGCACAGTGAAGTGCAGTGAACAGTGAACCATCGCATCGGAGCAATGCATCGCATCGGCGCAGTGAAGTGCAGTAAATAGTGAACCATCGCAAGAGGTGTAATCGCATTAGAACTTAAGAAAAGATCGATTAGTTGAACAGAAAAGGTTTTTTTGTATATTAAAAGGGTCCATTTTGATTACATCACCGAGAGGCATTTGCATTACATTGAAAGGGTATTTTATGTGTTAAAACACCTTTATTATTACGCCAAGAATTGAATTGCATTATATAAAAAGTGCAATTACATATATGCAAGAGTTACGCAACAGCAATGAACATAAAATCATACAGAGAGAAAAAAGACAGAGACAGCTGTAGAAAAGACAAACACACAGTGATCCAAAACTGAATGGGTTGATTTGTAATCCATATTGTAACTGTATGTAAACATTCTTTATTGGTTTATATTGTTTGTGATGCACTGGCAAGTCTTCGTAGGAAATAAAACTCCACTGTAAAACTAAAAGTAGTATAAAGCGCTGAAATTTTCTAAATGAGCTGGATAAAGAAGTGAGGAGGCAGAAGCCAAAGAGTCAAGGCTATTCACTTTGAATTCCGTGTGGAATATGAATTGTTATGAGGCAAACTATATAAAGGATATCACATTGATATGTAGAGAGAGATTAGAGAATGCAGAGTATGAAGAATTGAGTAGAGAAGATAAGAAAAGGGAGGAGCAGAAAGAGATGCTACAGAACAGAGCTGATATCTAAGGTAAATCAACAAATCTTTTCTTTTGATAGATTGAGGAAGTTGGAGCTTCCCTATCAAGTTGTAGCTTGATAGATGTCAGTTGTAGCTGACTGAGCTAGGAGCCTCCTGTAGTTTGGTGCCTGCATAAAATTGATGGGAGTTGGAGCTTCCTTGCAAGTTGTAGCTTGCAAAATTGAGGTAGGAGCCTCCTGTGGGTTGGAGCCTATATAAAATCAGTGGTGAGAGGGAGTTGGAGTTTGCCTTTGTATCACAACAGTAATAAGATGTGGTTTTCTCCCTTTATGGGTTTCCGCTTATATCTGTTGTCTCTGTGTGTGTTGCCCATGTGTTGATATGTTCTATCCAATATGCTTAATGTTTGCTACTCTCGTAATAATTTTGGTGTAACATTAGCTTAATACTTGCTGCTACATATTAAGACTGTTCACATATTAAGTTGGTTATAAAATTAAGTTGTAAATAAGCCTGATGAAAAGTGTTAAAAAGCTCATGTATGTGTTAAACTGATTCACCCCCCCCCCCTCTCAGATTAACTAAGGATTCAACAATCGGTATCAGAGAGGGTTCCTTTTGTACTAGTTTAACAATTGAAAGGAGATCCTAGGTCCCCAGGATGGCTAGTCAAGAAGGAAGCTCAACCAATAAAGCCCCTTTTCTCACTGGTGCTAATTATGCCTTCTGGAAAATTAGAATGAGAGCATACATAATGTCTTTAGGAATAGAATTTTGGGCTACTGTGGAATTTGGATATGCCCCAAAGGCAACTGACTCAGAGAAAGAAGCTAAACAAGATTTTGTAGCCAATGCAAAGGCCATGAATGCAATACTAAATGGACTGTGTGAGGCAGAATTTATCAAGGTAATGCATAGGAAGACTGCCAAAAAGATGTGGGACACTCTAGAACATCCATGAGGGAGACAAGAAGGTGAATACTGCCAAACCTCAAATCTATAGAGCCCAATTTGAAAATTTAAAAATGAATGATGATGAAGATATTGCTAGCTTCTTTTTAAGGGTTGCATAAATAGTAAATAACATGAAAGCTCTAGGGGAAACCATAAAAGAAGCTGTGATTGTTCAAAAGATTCTGAGATCTCTTCAACCCAGCTTTAACCCCAAGGTTTTTGCCATAGAAGAAACAACTGATTGGGAAACCTTGACTATGAACCAGTTACTTGGAAATATAACAGCCTATGAGATGAGACTCCCACAGAAGAAGCCAAGTGCGAGGGAGGCAACTTTTAAAACAGAGAAGAAGAAATAAGAAAAGGAAGATATATGCTTTTGCTCTGATGAAGAAGAGGCCAATTTTGTCAAGAAACTAGATAGAGGCTTAGGTAAATACAAAGGTAAACTTCCATTCAAATGCTTTAACTATGGAAGAGTTTGACACTATGCTGCTAAGTGTCCTCATAAAAAAGCAAGGAATCAGGCTCAAGAATCAGAGAAAACTACATCAAAGAACTGGCAGAAAGGAAAGAAATTCAATAGAAATTATTTCTATGCTCAAGAAGACAACAGTGCATCTGAAGACTCAGATGAAACCTCAAGTGAAGAAGGAACCTCTGAATTTTTATTGATGGCCATAGAAGAACTTGAAGGAGTCCTTCTAGAAAATGAAGAAGAAGGTGAAGTTGATCTTGAGGGGGAGCTAAGAAGTGCCCTGGAGGAGATTGACAAACTCAAACTGAAGTGAAGAAAACAAAAAGACATTCTCCTTAAGTATGTAAGAGAAGAACAAAATTTAGAAGTCCTCATGCAGATGAAAGTAGAGCTTGAAGAAGCCAAGAAGATAGAAGAGATGTTACTTAAGCAAATCAAGGATAAAACTCAAGAACAAGAGAAGTTGGAAGAAGAAGTAGTATGTCTGAGGAAGAAATTCGAAAATGCCCAAAGGAAAGTGTCTATAAATTCTTCTCAAATGACAAGCTCTGGTAAGTTGAAAAAAATACTGGATGTTCAAAGATCTCCTCTAACAAAAATTGGGATAGGCTATGAAGGAGAATCAAGTAAAGGAAAAGAAAAGGAAAACAAAAATATTATTTTGTAAAAGCAAATAAGGCTGATGAAGCAGCTCAAATTATTTCTACAAAGGAAGAAACATGCAATGAAGAAGACAGAAACCAGAAGGAACCTCTAATAACAAAGAACGAAATAAATACTTAGCTAACCGAAAAAGGATCATATACCCCTGAGCATGTCAAATTCGGAAGCCATCAAAGGAGATTGCTCCCTCCTATGAAAAATTCCACTTGTTATGCCTACCACAAGCTGGGACATATTGCTACATACTTTCATACAAGAAGGAGTAATTCAAACCAGCAAAGGATGAAAACAGTGAAGAGACTATCTCAAGCAAACAAATGGAGAAGAAAACCTCACATCAGGTATGCAAATTGTTTCTATGGTTACTATTTTTATTGTAAGGAATTTTGCCATAAAATCATTGAGTGCAAAAAATATGGACAAATATTGATGTTCAACACCTCAAGGAGGTTTATGAATCATGGAGATTTCACTCATACTCACAATTCTGCAAAACTTATGATCAAATGTTGTGTATGCAATAAAATTGGACATATGCCTTCCAAATGTCCTCTCAGAGAATGTGGTTCATCATCTCACAAAAGGTACCAAACAAAAGGATGCTTCCAGTGGAAAAATAAGGTGAATAAATGTGACCTGGCTCTAACTTCTTAAGACCTGAAAAGCTAATGGTATTTGGACAGTGGCTGTTCAAAACATATGACTGGAGATAGAAGAAAATTTATAGCCTTTGATGAAAAGAAATCTGGAAATGTTACTTTTGGCAATGATAAAGCAGGAAAAATCAAAGGAAAGGGCTCAGTCAGCCTAGAAAATGGTAGAGGAAAGGCCCAAGATGTACTATTTGGATGGGCTGAAAACAAATTTGCTGAGTGTCAGTCAAATGTGTGATAAAGGCTATGAAGTTCTTTTCAGAGCACAAGACTATGAAGTCAGATAAAGCACCACAGGAAAGACTCTGCTCAAAGGTGTTCGAACAGAGAGTAATGTCTACATAGTAAAAGAGGGGGATGAAGCATGCCATCTTAGCAAACTTGAGGAGTCATGGCTATGGCATAGGAGACTGGGACATCTTAACTTTGACCATATCATCAGACTGAGCAAGAAGAAAGTTGTTAGAGATATGCTAGCAATAAAAATGCCTTCAAATACCATATGCAAATCTTGCCAATTGGGCAAATAGACCCGGACAACCTTTAAGACCAAAGATGAGCTATCAACAAGTAGACCACTTCAGCTTGTACACATGGACCTGTGTGGACCTTCAAGAACTAAAACACCAAGTGGAGAATCCTACTTCATGCTGATAATAGATGATTTCTCAAGAATGACATGGGTTGCATTTCTCAAATATAAATTGGAAGCACTTAAGAAATTCAAGATATTCAAAGCTTTGGTAGAAAATCAAACAGGATGAAAGCTAAAATGCATAAGATTAGACAGAGGAGGTGAATTCACAGACTATGACTTTGCAGACCTATGCAATGAACATGGGATAAAACAACAATTTATTATTGCAGGGACACCTCAACAGAATGGAGTGGCAGAGAGACAAAACAGTTCTGTACAACAAATTGCTAGAGCCATGATGCAAGAAAGTAACATTCCCCAAACCTTCTGGGCAAAAGCAGTACACACAGCTGTGCATATCCTTAGCAAAGCTCATTTAAGACCAAGCAGTGACAAGACTCCTTATGAACTATGGCATGGTAAGCCATCTTCAATCAAGCACTTTAGAGTCTTTGGAAGCAAGTGTTACATAAAGAATAATGATGAAAATATGGGGAATTTTGATGCAAGAGCAGATGAAGGGATATTTTTAGGATATGCTTCCAAGAGTAAAGGTTACAGGTGCTACAACAAGACTCTTCGAAAATTTGTGGAAAGCATTGATGTAAAATTTGATGAAGAACTTCTAAACAAGACAAGAAGTACAAGTTGCAACAATCCTCTAGAAGACTATGAAGAATAGAACCAAGATGATGATTAAATAACCAAGACAACAGAAGATGTTGAACTGAGCTTGAAAGGCCCCTCAAGATACACTCAAAAGAACCATCCAGAATATCAAATCATTGGGGACAAGAGTGTAGGAGTCCAGACAAGAAGGCAGCTAACTGAATAGACAGAAAAGGTATACATAGCTATGTTATCACAAATAGAGCCAAAGAAGTTTGAAGAAGCTAGCAAGGACAAGTATTGGGTGAATGCTGTGAATGAAGAATTGGACCAAATTGAGAAGAACAATACCTGGGAATTAGTTCCTAGACCCATTGAGAAAAATTTCATAGGCTCAAAATGGGTATTCAAGAATAAAATGAATGAGCAAGGACAGGTAATCAGGAATAAAGCCAGACTTGTTTGCAAGGGATATTCACAAATTGAAGGTCTTGATTATGATGAAACATTTGCCCCTGTAGCCAGAATGGAAGCTATCAGAATTTTTATGGCCTTTGCATGCTACCATGACTTCAAGGTATATCAAATGGATGTGAAATTTGCCTTCCTGAATGGAGATCTAGAAAAAGAAGTCTACATGGAACAACCAGAAGGATTCTCATTAACAGATAAAGAAGACTATGTGTGCAGACTAAGGAAGGCTTTATATGGACTGAAACAAGCACCTCGTGCTTGGTACTCAAGGCTAGATAAGTACTTGCAAAAACAAGGCTTTAAGAGAGGAGGAGTAGACAAAAATCTATACATAAAATCCCATGAAAATGAACTCCTGATTGTTGTAGTATATGTTGATGACATTATGTTTGGAAGAAAAAAAAATTAGTTAGCAAAAGGATTTTCTGAAGAGATGAAATCAGAGTTTGAGATTTCTATGATTGGAGAGCTCACCTTCTACTTAGGACTTCAAATTCAGCAAAGAACATAGGTACATTCATCTCACAAGAAAAATACTTAAAGGAGATGTTGAAAAAGTTCAAAATGGAAGACTGCAAACCTGTGTCAACTCCCATGATCACTAGATGCAAGCTATGTGCTAATGGTGGATTTGCTGATATAGATCAAAGACTTTACAGATCCATGATAGGAATTTTTCTATACCTAACAGCATCAAGACCAGACATCATGTTGGCGTAGGACTTGTGGCTAGATATCAAGCAGCACCAAATCAAAATCACCTTCTAGCAGCCAAAAGAATATTTAGATATCTACAAGGAACTGTATAGTATGGGCTATGGTATCCAAAAGGCAAGAGCTTCACTTTAACAGCATATATAGATGCAGAATGGGCCAGTTGTATGGATGACAGGAAAAGCACAAGTGGAGGTGCATTCTACTTGGGAAAAAGTCTGGTGGCATGGCTAAGCAAGAAACAAACATATATCTCTCTATCTACAGCAGAAGCAGAATACATAGCAGTAGCAACATGTTGCACACAAGTCATGTGGATGAAACAAACCCTCCAAGACATGAAGGTAAGCATTGATGAACCTATCTCTATCAAATGTGATAATACAAGTGCAATAAGTATATCAAAAAATCCTATACTTCATTCGAAGACTAAACACATCCCAATCAAGTACCATTTCCTAAGAGAAAAAGTAGCACAAAAGGTAGTAAAGTTGGAATATGTGCCAAAAAAAGAGAAAACAGCAGATATATTCACAAAACCTCTTGCTATAGAGCCATTCGAATATCTGAGAAACAAACTAGGGATAGTGTCTTCAATTACTACTCTCTGACAGAAAAAGAAAGCTTCATTCCACGGGGAGAACAAAAAAGAAGACATCATTCCAGGGGGAGATCAGTCAACAAAGAGAGTTACAAAAAGGCCAAAGCAAATAAACAGAGCATGAAATAGGTCCTCAAGATTAGAGTAACATGAACGAGATTTAAAAGCACACTGGGAAATGAGAAACCCTTTTCCATTGATGTCAAAGGGGGAGGAAAAGCAAGAAACATAAGAAAGGGTCCTAAAAGGAAAGCAGAGGAAGTGTATTTCCATCAATGCCAAAGGGGGAGACTATTGGAAATGTTGTCATTGATGGCAAAGGAGATGGAAAAGGAGACAGTATAGAAGTAGAGAGAGAAAAAGAGGCAGCAAGATGTAGAGAGGGTCGAGCAGCAGCAAAATAAGAAGAGCATTAAAAGAAGAGGATGCAGAGATAGAGTACAGAGTACAGTGACACAGTGAAACTGTCATGCAAAAGACAGAGGATGCAGAGATAGAGAATACGGAGGCAGAGCCGTGAGATGAAATGGTCAAGCAGCAGAGAAAGGCTACAGAGAGTACAGTGAAATAGAGACAGAGAATACAGAGGCAGAGACAGAGAATAAAAGAGGTGGAACAAGTAAGGGCCCAAAACCAAGAAAGGAACCGTAATTACACAGTGAAAACCTAATGGATTTAGGCATTCAACATATGGAAGCACTGTATTGTAATGTCGAGAACGCAAGAGGAAACAGGAGCGAAAGTGGAATTCCTTTAATTAGAGTTAAAAATTATGAGAACTAGAACCCGGAGTCAAGAGCGGAAACTTGAATAAACAGTGAACCCGGAGTTTTTGAAAACAACCTGTATCACGTTGCCCTTGAGTGGTAAGCTAAATTCACCTTTTTGAACGCGATCTAAGTCACTGATGGACACGTGTCTTTGGGTGGTATTTTAATACCACTTACATCGCGCAATTTTTGTGTGTTAACCTTCGGCCCAAAGAAAAACGCGATATTGCATGTCGTCCGTCGGATGGGGGTCCAAAGCTCAGTTGGAGCGCAAGAGTAGATTGACCGTCCGATCAAAAGAGGAATTGTGGGGAAGAGAACCGAGGTTGTGGGACCTACATTCATAGCTGAGGAGCCAAAGTATTATGCGAAGGTCTGTGTATTATGTGTATTATAAAAAGTAATTAACAGGCGGATGGTAAGTCACAATGCATTGTGGGCCTGAAGGTCGGTTTTAATTCAAAGACATGGTACAATGTTTGAAATATGAATGAGGAGTTTATGTATGTGAATACAGTATTGAGAATATGAAATATCACAAAGGGTGCACGTATAAAACCTTGTATATATGGATATAAGTTGAGGTGGGCCCAGGTATGCAGTTACATTAATTGTTAGTTATTAGCCATTAGAGAAAATGTGTTAAGTCCCGTGAACCAGCGTGGGACCCGTGAACCACCATATGATATATGTGTTGCAATAATAGATAAACCATGAGTGAATGTTATAAGCACAGGTGTGTGTAATTAAAAGAGCTGGAACCTTTTTGTAGCATTAAGACTAAGGTTTGAATAAAGAACATGGCTAAGTCTATGCTGGGAGAGGAAGCAATAAACAAAATATGGAGCCCGAGAGGTTATATAAATATATATATTAGTGCTGGGTTTAATTCTACGCCAAAGACTAAATATAATGTTGACAGATGATATTATATGTATAGTGTGGGACCCCCTACATAAAATTCCAAGAATCTTAACCCAGGCTGGGGGATACATAAAAGTTGAAGCGACAAGTATATATATGTGTAGTGCTTTATATACAAAGGACCAAGGGTACAATATAAGAGCATATGCATTATATGCTTGCATGAAAGATTAATAGAACAAAAGGCTCTATTGTTCGGTGTTTAAAACAAATGAAGTAATATAAGGTGGGACCCTTATGAATCGCATCGGAGAAAATCATAACTGCAGAATATGGTAATAAAAGTTCGGATTGCGATTGCGATGAAGATGCAGACCTGATGGGTTTATGAACTGTGATTCATACGTGTTTAAGTTTCGGCATCAAAGTAGGCCATTGCATCAGAAAGAAAAAGAACATCGGAGCATTCTATTGAAAGATGCGATTGCGATGATCGCATCGGGTCCTTTGCAAATGCATCAATCGCAATCGGAAGTATTCAGTTGTAATTAGTTGCATCGGCGCGGTGAAGTGAAGTGAACAGTGAACCGTCGCATTGGAGAGATTCATCGAATAGGCGCAGTGAAGTGCAGTGAACAGTGAACCATCTCATCGGAGCGATTCATCGCATCGGCGTAGTGAAGTGCATTAAACAGTGAACCTTCGCAAGAGGTGTAATCGCATCGGAACTTAAGAAAATATCGATTAGTTGAACAGAAAAGGTTTTTTTTGTATATTAAAAGGGTCCGTTTTGATTATATCACCAAGAGGCATTTGCGCTACATTGAAAGGGCAGTTTATGTGTTAAAACACCTTTATTATTACGCCAAGAATTGAATTGCATTATATAAAAAGTGCAGTTACATATATGCAGGAGTTACGCAACAGCAATGAATAGAAAAGCATACAAAGAGGAAAAAGACAGAGACAGCTACAGAAAAGACAAACACACGGTGATCCAAAACTGAATGGGTTGAATTGTAATCCATATTGTAACTAAATGTAAATGTTTTTTATTGGTTTATAATGTTTGTGATGCACTGGAAAGTCTCCGTAGGAAATAAAACTCCACTGTAAAACTGAAAGTAGTATAAATTGCTGAAATTTTCTGAATGAGCTGGATAAAGAAGTGGGGAGGCAGAAGGCAAAGAGTTAGGGCTATTCACTTTGAATTCCCTATGGAATATGAACTGTTATGAGGGAAATTGTATAAAGGATATCAAATTGATATGCAAAGAGAGGTTAGAGGATGCAGAGTATGAAGAATTGAGGCAGAGAAGATAAGAAAAGGGAGGAGCAGAAAGAGATGCTATAGAACAGAGCTGATATCTATGGTAAATCAAAAAATATTTTCTTTTGATAGATTGAGGAAGTTGGAGCTTCCCTATCAATTTTTATCTTGATAGATGTCAGTTGTAGCTGACTGAGGTAGGAGCCTCTTGTAGGTTGGTGTCTGTAGAAAATTGATGGGAGTTTGAGCTTCCTTGCAAGTTGTAGCTTGCAGAATTGAGGTAGGAGCCTCCTGTGTTTTGGAGCCTATAGAAAATCAGTGGTGAGAGCGAGTTTGAGCTTACCTTTGCATCACAACAATAATAATATTTTTTTTTCTCCCTTTATGGGTTTCCACTTATATCTGTTGTCTCTGTGTGTGTTGCCCATGTGTTGATAAGTTCTATCCAATCTACTTAATGCTTGCTGCTCTCATAATAAGTTTGGTGTAACATTAGCTTAATACTTGCAGCTGCATATTAATACTATTCACATATTAAGTTGGTTATAAAATTAAGTTGTAAATAAGCCGGATGAAAAGTGTTAAAAAGCTCATGTATGTGTTAAATTGATTCACCCCCCCCCCCCCCCCCCTTCTCAGTTTAACTAAGGATTCAACAGTGGTTTACTATGAGTTATTTCTGGAACTTTCCTTATACACTATGGAATATAATTATGGTTACTTTTTCTTATTTTTCTATTCGATTCTGGGCATATATACTTTTTCTATGTTTAACCCATTGTGTATACAGCTATTTCATTGAACAGTAATTTCATGAAAACCTTAATTAATATTGGGATTGTTCTCCTCCGTGGAAATTTTTAGCTGTCATTCTTCTACGGGGGTTTTTTGAATCTGAGGCTGCTTACTATTCTAGTGCTAAATTCTTGAGTATATATATGTGTGTGTGTGTGTGTGTGTATTTTCATATATAATGTGACTTTTATGGAAATTACATAGCAACGCTTATTTCCATCTAAAGATTTATTTTCTGTATCTTTTCGATGTTTGGTACATGTATCAATTTTCTTTAAGTAGTACACTACTACTCAGATATATTCAAAGAAATATTCTGTAGACCATTATTTTAAGTGCAAAGTTAATTATTACAGTATTTTTTTTAATTTTCTTTCAAAAAAAGATTTGAGTTTACTTGCATTCAGACAACAGAGACTACTATTTTTTATTCTATAGAATCATTCCCATTCACATACAGTTCTATTTATTTTTCTTTAAACTTAAACATGAAAATGGCTGGACCATTTTGTCCATGTTTACCCTATTTGCAGGGAACGACCAACTCAGAGCCTTCTTCTTGAGGGTACTATGTTAACGGTTCCCTGACTCTTCCATTTTCTGAGTATAAATTTAAATTTCACTTGTCTGTCCTATTTGTCTAAAAAAATCATATTTATATCCTGACATATCACAAAAATTTAAATACTATAGCTTCTTTAGTTTTCAAAGTCCTATTCTAGTTAAATCTTTACTCGAGTAAGTAAATATGAACACACAATAACTGTAAACTTATATGTTCTGCAATTCAATAACTAATGTTGTTCCTCCCTACCTTGAGAGAGGAATTCACGTCCTCGTCTCCCCCCTGTGCTCCAAGTCTGAGCCTTTTGAGTTGACAGAAGTTCTTGAGAGACCTCGAGACAATCTGGTCCAGTCTTCTAATCCAGACAATTTTCAGAAAATCAGAGTATTTCACTAGTTAGCACAAGTTCGGGAATTCTTCTCTGCAAATTTTCCTTCCTCATTTACCAAACAGAACCCCCAAACCTCACCGGGATTAAGCCTTTATCCTCAAAGGTTGGGCAATTGTTTGAACTGATTATGTCCAACTAACTCTCAGTCCTTGAATTATCTTTTTTTTTACCATCAGTCTCGTTATTCTTTTATGGAAATCACTTCCATATTTAATTTAATCAAGATTAATTCATTGTTAAAATAAAAATAAAAATAACAATTAGTGTATTAATGTCTTAACAACACATTATAATCATAGTTAGCACGTAAGCCAACTGTTACAATTAATAAAAACGATATGGATTACTATATACTATGTTGATAGTTATAATAACAAATATCTATCCATTCAATATAAATGCGATGATTCCATATTATCTAGTGAATGGGTTAAGCATATTCATTACAAAAAAAAAAAAAAAATCAATATAAATCTCAATATCTCATGATTCAAAAGGCCATCGACTAAATAAAAAGGCTAAGGGAAATTCCATGCCATTCTTGTCGAGGAGTCTATATGTTTAGAATGTGGAAAAATATTTGGTTAATTAGTAAATGTGGCTACAAATCTAGAGATTCAAACCTTTTTTTATTAAAACAGCAATATTAGGGAACTATAGCTACTATGGATATATACATTTAACAACAATAAAAACCCTATATTCTCTTAAGTAACTATACTAAGTGAAGAAAATTCGATGCTCAAGCCATAATGCTTCTTCTGATTCTAAGTTATGGAGCTCTTATCATTCTTATACCTACACTGTCAAAAACCATGCATCAAAGCAATAGATCTAGCTATGGATATATGAATCTCATGAGAATAAAATATTTTTATGAAAACCAATGTAGTATTGTTGGTAGAGCTGCATTTTCAAAACCTGTGTATCATGGAAATAGATCTAACTATGGATATATGCATTCCAAAACAATAAAAAGCCTCTATCTAAAACCCATGTATTAGCTATGTATATATGCACTCCAGAACAATAAAAACCCTCTATCTAAAGCCCCAATGTCAATGAACTAGATATAGGAATCACTTGTATCAACAAATTAGATCTAGCAAACCCCTATATCAACGAACTGGATCAAGAAAACCCCTATATCGATAAAGAAGGTCTAGAAAACCCATGTATATGTGAAATAGATCTAGAAACCCTTCTAGCAAATGTTTGTATTAGCAAAATTGGATCTATTAAACCCTTGTATTGGTGAACCAGATGTAGCAATGGATTTATGCATTCCACAACAATAAAAACCCCATAACCTTAAAAGTATGAAGAATAAATGTAACATATTGGAATCTCAAATGCTTCTTCTGCCTCCTTAGTTATGTAGTTGTTATAAGAAAAAATAGATAGATATAGATAGAATATATAGATAGATGAGGAGTGAAAAAAGAGAGTAAGAAGGAAATTTTACAATATAAAATTAGAAAAAAGTGATAATTTAAGGAAATTCAAAAATAAATAAATAAAAATGGGAAAAAAGAGAAAATGGAGAAAAAGTAATTATTAATTATTTAATTCAAGTTTTCTTATATCTTTCTACTTTTAATATAGAATATCTAATTTAAAACCATTTTATTTCCACTTTAGTTATATATTAGCCTCATTTATTTATTTTTAAGACTACTCATAGCCTTATTTTTATTTAATTTAAAAAATGCTTTTGTTTTTAATAAATTGTTTCTAGTAATTTAATTTATTTATATTTATATAAAAATATATATGTTTATTCTTATTTAAACAATTTATATTTTTATTAGTTTTTTTACTAATGTTAAATTTTCTTTTTACTTTTTATACACAATAAATCATTTAATACCATTAGCTCGAAGATTTAGCATTATTTATTGGATATTTCCTAACTTATTTTCATTCAAATTAAAAAATGTTATTGTTTTTAATAATAAATTCTAATAATAAATTTTTAATATATTCATATTTATAAATATTTACAATTTTAAAGACTTGTATTTTTCCTTAGTTTTTTATTAATTTTATGCTTTTATATGTTTAAATAAAAAAAAATTATTTTATTAGTTTTTGACTATTTAATGTCGATTTTCTTTTTCCTTTGATTTTTAGTTGAATTCTTTGAAGTAATTCCTTATTATTTATTTAGATTAGGTCTTCCATATATGTCATGATGATGAGTTTGAATTGTTGATCCCAAAAATATTGTTGTGATTAATCTTGAAAAAGACATTCTCTTAAAAATTATTCTAGATTATATTAATATTTAATTTTGATGTCAAATGATTTTTCATTGCATAAAGTTGTAAAAGCTAAAATTTATATTAATTTAAGTTGAAAGTGTATTCTATTTTTATAAAATAAAGTAGAGTAAGGTAAAATTAAAATTAATTTAGGTTATTCTAAATTTGTGAAATACAAAAGAAGATTATTAAAATATTTATCTTTACTCTGAATCAACCAAGCATAGAGAATGATTGAATTTCTAGTGATATAAACCTCTTTTTGAGTGCAAAAATTAAGAAAATATTTTCACCTTGAGATATTTGATCCCTCTCGACACTTGATAGATTTGGAATTAAGATATATTTTTTCTGGTTTTATCAAATGTTTAGAGGGATCAAATCTCTCAAAATGAAAATTCATTTCGAGTGAAAAATTAAGAAAATGTCGAAAAATGTGATCCCTATCCACACTTAATAGATTCATAATTAAGATGGACACATGCTTGTTCTTTTTAATACTATTTATATTATATATAAATTTCATATCTCTATCTATAAAAATTCTTACTATTAATTTTATTATAACTCTCATAATACATATAACTACATACATGTAAAGAGAATTTTTTTAGACATGTTTTGTTATTATTTTTATTTATTTCTTTCATGTAATATGCATAGCATACAGTGTATATAGAGAGGGAGTGTGCACATCCTTAGAAAAACATTTTATTGTAAGTATTAGATTATTATATGTTTATTAAATAAATTTAAATATAAAGTTTTGAAATTTCATACCTACAAATATGAATCTCCCCTCGATGGAATGACTAACACATGCCAAGTGGGAGAGTGCATGGTTATCATCCCATAAAGCACTCACAGATGAGGATGTGGCCATGAACCCTCCCCATTGTCATTAACAAGCCATCATTAAGTTGCATAGAGTATTGTTTGACATCACTCCAATTTGGTGTTAGATCCCTGTGGAACTAGTGTTGGTTTAATGGTTTCAATTGAGTTGAAATTAATAATAGTTATGATATTGGGGTATGTCTTTATAAATTCATCATTGGTTTCATTACTAGCCTACATGCCTCTGCAGAATACTCATAATTTTTAGGTGTTTCCATTTTCTCCAAGAATCAGTCATAATTTGCATGAGGCAAATGTTAATTTAGGCTACAAGGCCTTGTAATGTGGTCAATTGTTAGCATTTATAAGTTATTTTTCTTCAACTACAATAATTCCATAAGATGTTTCCTATATGGATAATACATTAAATTTATATAGTGGATAATTTTCTACTCTTTGTTGTTTCCTTTATTTCCTTTATGGATATTTTTCTCTTTTCTTTTGTGTCATTTCAACTCTCAAACCCTCACTTAGAATGTTATAGTCAGGTTTGGTTGGGTTTATCATTCGCTTTGGATATATTCTTCAAGTGAAGAATGAATTTTCTCCTTTAATTTCTTCTTTGAATCCATCCTTAAGAAAATCCCTCATCTCCGAAGTTCCTCTCCTCCTTGGCTTGCACTACCCTTCACTTCCATCTCTGGAGAAAACATTCATATTTTAGGAATTTTGTCCTATATTTGATTCAAGATTAGAATGCATCATCGATGCACTCAAAACCAAGTAGAAGTGGCCCACTACATGAAAAAATGAGGATTTTGAGCCCAATAGAAATCTTAAACTTCAACACCTCTGTATTTCATCCACATTGACTAAATATTCATGAAAAAATCATGACAGTGAAACATGACATTATAGGATAGCACATATGTTTGATATATATCAAAGTGGCTAGAGAGGTAGAATATTGGTTTCTTAACACAATACACACCAGAGGAAGATACAAATAATACATGTATATTTTTTATATCTACTACAATTTAAAACTTCTATTGGGTAGTGTATTCTTTGATCAGAATGAGACCAAGGAGAAAGTATTCCTCAGTTGGATGAGTTAAAACTTTCCATGAAGAACCTAGAGAAACACTTGAATTGAATTTAATATCATTTGGTTATTTATCCATATCCAAGCTATGTGCTAGGTAGTAGCAAAGAGCTAATCATAGTGGAAGCTCCAAACTCTTCTAATTTTGAATAATGGGTTACATTCAATTGGTTGGGAGGGTACAATAGTTAGTTATTTTCCATATTCTTGTGCTAGCTGCACTTGCATTCAAGATAACTTCATATTCTTCCCAAACGACCACCATTAACTTGGTTTAGTCCATAGGAATAGGTATACCACAACAACTATGTGGTAAAAATAAGAAGAATAGAAAACTACTTTGAATGAGCAGAAAGAACCACAAGCTCCAAACACCAATGTTGGGGGAAAGAAATAGATAAAGTTAAAGTTCCCATGCAATATTTTTGGTAGGGGGCATATGAAACATCATTCTCCACATTTGGACTAGGTCAATGAGAACAATACTTAGTGAATTCCCGCCACACAACCTGTTGTGTTGAACAATCCTTTCCCACCTCAGCAACAATGCAAATCAGCGGAAAATATTATAGCTCCACAAAGGGGTAATATAGGTCAACCTCCTAATAGGGGTTCACTTGCGACCATTATGCTATGTGAATAAATGATAAACTTGACCATAAGATGAAAAATATATGCAATATCTAATGCAAACTTGGATTCAAATGTCATTTAAGAGTGGAAGAAAACATGGGTGCAATAATATGTGCAAAACTTGACACAAATTGTGATGAAACAAAAGTGGATGTAAAAATGGACACAAACTTGGAAGAAAAAATGATGCAAACTTGGATGCATAATAAGATGTAAAAGGAATGTAAATTTGGACACAAATATGGGTGAAATAGTGGAAAAAAAATTATATGCAAAAGTGGATGCAACAAAAGTAGATGCAAAAGTAGGTGAAAAATGAGATGAAAAACCTGACATAAAAGTGGATGAAAAATGAATGCAAAAAAATACATAATATTTGATGAAAACTTGGACACAAAAGAGGATTCAAATGTGGATGTAAATTTTGAAGAAAATGTAGTTCCAATGGACGTAGATGCTAAACATGACACAAATTGTGGCTCAAAAAATGTGGATGCAAAAGTGGAAACAAAAAAAAAAAAAAAAAGATGAAAACTTGGATGCAAAAAAGGATGCAAAAGTGGATGCAAATGTGGGTGCAACAATGGACACAAAAATGGATGCAAAAATGGATGTAAAAAATGTATATGAAAAAGTGGAACCAAAAGAACATACAAAACCTCATGCATAAACCTGAAAGGAAAGTGAATAAAAAAAGAGATGCAATATTTGATGCAAACTTGTATGCGAAAAAGGATGCAAACATGGATGCAAAAGTGTAAACAAACATGGGTTCAATAGTAGGTACAAAACATGGAACAAATTGTGGTGCAACAAAATTGGATGAAAAAGTGGATGCAATGATAGATGAAAAAAGGAAGTAAACTTTGATGAAAAATAAAATGCAAAAAGGGATACAAAAGTGGACGTAAACATGGGTGCAAAAATGGATGAAAAGGTGGATGAAACTGAAGTTTGTGGAAAATTAGATGCAAAATGAGACTTCAAACTCGATGCAAAACTTGATGCAAAAATGGATTAAAAAGGGATGAAAAAATAGATGCAACATTTGATGCAAACATAGATGTAAATGAGGGTGCAAACATGGATTCAAAATTAGAAGAAAAAGTGGGTGAAAAGACAGGTTCCAAACTAGGAAAAAAGTGGGGCACAACAAAAGTGGATGCAATAGTGGACAAAATAATGGATGAAAAAGCGAAAGAAAATGTGGATGCAAAACAAGATGAAAAATTGGATGAAACAAAAGTAAATTCAAAACTAGACACAAGCCTTGATGCAAAACTTGGTGGAAAGGGGGATGCAAAAAAGGATGAAAAAATTATGCAAAAGAGGATGCAAAATACGATGCAAAAAATGATGCAAAAGTTTATGCATGTGTAGGCGTAAAAATGTGGATGCAATAGAGGACGAAAAAAGTAGGTGAAACAAAAATTAGGTGCCAATCTTGACACAAAACCTGGCACAAAAATCGGTTCAAAGGATGGTACAAGACTTGGTGTAAAACCTCATGCAAAACCTAGTGCAACACCTAGTGATAAATTTGGTGCAAGACTTGATGCAAAAATTGGTGAAAATTTTTCATCAAATTTTTCACCATATTTGATAAATGGACGCAAATAGCATCAAAGATGCACTCTAGATGTAAAAAAGGAAGCAAAAAGGGATGCTAATCACCAGATTTTTTTATAGTTATTTATTCATTTGGAACTTTGGTTTCCAAATATAGCCAAAATATTTATCATCGAATTCCTTTATTTTAAATTTTTCCTTGTTGCAATTGAGTCTTATTACATGTTGTCACATCACCCAGTTATTATTTATATAAACAAATCAATTATTAACTTGTCACGCTAATACCAAGCATGTTGCTATGCAACTATTCACACATTCCTGTCATGTATTCCAAAGATTAAGACATTGTGTCTACTAATATGAAATAAACCTTTACTAATACTAACAAATATGCCATAATCAGCTCAGAGTCATTAGTCATAATACTACAACTAGCACCGACTGGCACTCAAGTGTATATCAGTTTTCTCAACATATATTGTGTTAGTAAAACCATATTAAAACAATTTCAATGTTCATTCAACCTTATAGACACGTACTAATTTCATGCAATTAATAAAACATTCAAATCACCTATAAACATAACCCCTTACTATCCATGGTCCACACTAAGGTAGAAGGATGTAGCTACTATAATCACCCGATCTCCAATGGGATATCCAAAGCTCTACTAAATTTAACCACACTTGCCAAAACATGATTTTCATTTCTCATACATTTTTTAGCTTAAAAAATATCACATAGTCATGCCACTTTTCCATTAGGTAGATTTTAATTCAAGCCTCTAAGTGGAGTCATGTGAATCGTACTCCACTACTATGCTCTTCATCCCTGATCTTATCTTTCCCACAAACGTACCATGTTAGCTAAACCGAATAGACGACATAATAAAACTCATACCTCAATGAATCTTAGAGGAGGCTATCACATATTCACAAGTCAGTCCAAATTAGTATGACACATTATTACATGAATATTGACTCATACCTTAATATCATAACCATAACCATCTACATAGGCCAATCTAGATTTGAATGATACAATATAACATCAAGATATTAGTAGAAATTACCATAATCATCATGAATATGACCGCAATGCATATAGCAACAATTTAATACCATTCATGACTATTTGACGCATGTGAATATGGCAGCACTGATCAACTAGCATCTATCATCCATGTAACCACAACAATTATAAAACGACAGACATGCATATAACCATGATGCATATAAAAACCATTAACCATCATACCTACAAGTAAAATATACAAACCTATATGACGATATGCTTTTACCTTGAAGTCTTGTGTTGCAACCTCACTCTAATAATCAACATCTCTCATTCCATCTCAGCCAGCATATCAACATCATAACATACCAACAACATCATCATGACACAAATTGCATAACGACCACCATGATACATGTATGACCTACTATGCATGCATAACCATATACATTTAGTTGGGTGGGATAAATGGGCTAACCATAACCATATCCAGTCCAATGTTTTGAACCTAGAAGCTCTAATAACACCCTGTGATATCAGATATCACCCAAAGAGAACATAAACTCTCTCTGATACCACCTTGTAACCACCCCTCCCAAATTTACCCAACTTCAATGGGCTACCATGGTAAACATGAGATGAAGAGTTATTACAACATGACCCAACCTCCAAGCTCCAATTAAGGAAGTGGGACCTACAAACTGAACACAAATTGGCAACACACAACATCCCTCAAGTCTACATGAAACTCAGGGGACAAAGGAAATGATCTGAACTTATGCAGGAATGTAATGAAATACAAAAATAAAAATAAACATGGAGATGTAGTAGGAATAAAACTTCATTTCATTAATATCAAACAATTTAAATATCCTTACAGACAGAATGGAAATAAACTAGCTCGGACAACGGTAGCTTATCACTAAGAGGAGATGTGGCAGCTACATGCCCTTGAAATCTGTTACAATGAGGCTCAACGGAATATTTATTATTTAAAAACATGGAACAACTTGAAACAACCAAAATCCTTACCTCGGGAATTGGAATGCCAAATGTTTGTGAGCCCCATTGGGGTTTTTTGGGCAACCAACTTCTCGAGGTCGTAACTTGGTCATATTATCTTCGTTTGGCACGTATGATATATCATCAAAAATATATTTTCGAGTAATAAAAAAAAATTTCAATAGCCTTTTAGTTGTAGCACATGCCTGCAGCAGACCTCAAAAGACGTTGTTTAGGGGGAAAAACTACTCGGGAATTTCAGGACTCGAAAAACTTCTAAAAATAGTAAATGGTGTTATAAACAAGGAAAGTAATGAAACTGTTTGGAGGTCGAGGTATAATAGGTGGGCAGCCACTAATATCCACCTAGATCATTCCTCCCCCCTTATGAATAAATGGTCCCCATTGAGTGCAGAGCCTCCATGAGGTGAGGAAATATATGTTGAGCCTAGTCCTTAGTGAACCACTTGCCCTGGTGAAGGAGTCGACATGCTTTGACAACTTAATATAGTTGGATCCTCTGCTAGAGGATTTTCTTGATATGTGTGTTCATAATCCAATCAGTTGTGGCTTGTTCCATGCATTGTGAGTCTAACTCTATTGGTGTGAGTTGTTCTGCAATGTCAGAGGTGCCTAGTAATGGTGGAAAGTAGGGTTAGAGGTGGTCCACATTGAATACTAGGTGTATACCGAGGAATGGTGGAATACTGAGCTCAAATGCATTATCCCCTAGAACATTGGTGATGGTGTATGGACCATATAGAAGCAAGTGAATCTTGCGGTGGGGTCTAGCGAGATTCTCCTACTACCAATGTAGCCAAACTTTATTGCCCACCTGGAACTTGTGTGACACCCATTGTTGATCATGTCACTACTTTTATTTAGCATTTAATTTGTCCAATATGTCAGGGACATGTTTGTGTATGTGCTAAATGCGCTCAATGAATTTGTTCGCCTTGTCAACTTTAGACTAGACATGAACTAAATTTGCTTGAGTAGCTGCAAATGGTATGGCCACATCAATGGGACATAGGGCTCGAATCCCAAACCCACTTGAATGGGGTTGTGGGTAGTTGACATGTGGAGAAACCAGTTATAGTTTTGCTAGACATAGGGGAGGCTTTCATCCCATGTGCGTGGATGCTTCGAGTTTTACATGCGCATAATGTGTACCATAATCCTATTCACGACCTCTGTTTGGCCATCAATTTGGGGGTGGGAATTTGTGGACTTAGTGAGCTTGGTGTCTAGCATCAACTAAATACTTGACCAAAATGTACTGAAGAACCTATTGTCTTGATCTGAGGTAATAGAATGTTGGATCCCAAAGTGTACCCACACTCGTTCAAAGAATATTTTAGTAATGACTTTTGTTTTGATATTCTTCTTGCAGGTTGTCATAATGCCCATCTTAGAGAATCTGTCGACGACCACAAAAATACAGTCCTTGACTTGCTTGGTAGAAGGAAGGTCTGACATATAATCCATGGAGATGGATTCCCAAGGTTGACTAGGGGTAGGTAGTGGAGTATAGAGGCCATGCTTCTTAATGGTCGGTTTGACAATGGTGCAGGCAGTGCAATATTTGATGCTCTTCCCAAAATCCTATTGAAGTTTCAGCCAATAGAAATACCTTTGTAATACTGCTACTATTTTCTCAATCCCAAAATCTCCAGTGACCCGACTGTAGTGAGCTTCCGAAATAATATTGGAACGCTCACTTGAAGGAACAAAGGGGTGTCCCAAGTGGCATAACAGTGCATCCTCGAGGTGAAAATATGGAACTGGCTTTCCTTTTAGGAGCATCTGGTATATGTTGTCGAATTATGGATCACTTTTGTAGAGGTACAACCAACCTGAAGTCTTGTGTCCACAAGCATCGAGCACAGTTGTTAGTGGCACGATCGACAGTCGGCTGAGGAATTTTTCAACATTATCGGTGCTACCCTTCTTGTACTTGATGCTCAAAAGAAAATGCTGCATGTATGTGGACCATTTCTTATGGTGATTGTTCTGCAACTTCCCTTGTGTCTGTATGAACTGCAGGGGTCGGTGATCTGTGTGGATGATTGTTTCCTTCCCCAAAATGTAATTCTTCCATTGTCAGCAGACCTAAAAATGGAATACATCTCTTTGTCATAGGTGGGATACTTTTGGACTATGTATGAAAGTGCCTCACTATGATATGCCACTGGATACCCCTATTGAGTAAGAACTGCCCCAATAGCATCGTCAAAGGCATCTATATCCATATCAAATGGTTGTCGCAAGTATGTTAATGTGGGAAATGGTGTAGAGTATAGATGATTCTTCAACTCTATGAAAGCCTTCTGTTGAGATTCGAAACAAAATAATTTGACTTTTGAAACTCCCTTGGTGACTTGACTCAAAAGCCAAGTGATATGAGAGAACCCCAATACAAACCTATGGTATAAATTGGCAAGACCCAGAAAGTTGTGGAGCTATGTTAGAGTGGTTTGGGTTGCCCAATCTTGAATTACCTAGACCTTGGTTGAGTCCACATGCACCCCCCGCTAATGATGTATCCCATATATTGAACCTGGGTCATGCCAAAAGTGAATTTCTCCAAATCAACACACAAATTTTGTTCCCAAAGTGCTTGGAGGTCTTGTCGAATGCGATGGAGGTATCATTCCCAACTCTAGTTGAAGATCATGATTTCATCCAAATACACCACCACGAATGAGTTGGTGAATGGTCGCAAGATTTCGTCCATCAGCCTCATGAAAGTTTCGGGGTCATTCGTCAACCCAAAATGTATGACTATGTATTCAAAGAGGCCCTTCTTGGATTTGAAGGTAGACTTCGACAAATCGGAGGGTTCGATTGGTACTTGGTGATATCTGAACTTCAAGTCAATCTTGTTAAAATATTTGACCCCCTTGAGTTGTTCCATAAGGTCATCAATCCATGGGATAGATACCTATTCCAGATAGTGATCTTGGTCATCACACAATATTCAATACAAAGTCTCTGCATCCCATCCTTATTCTACACCAACACAATTGGGCTCCCACAGGGCGATAGACTCGGTTAGATGTGACCTTTATGCAAAAACTTCTGAATCTTCCTCTTGATTTCATTGTTATCCAGAACATATTGTTGATAGATCAGTCCATTGGGTAGTGACGTGACTGGGGGTCAGATCGATGGAGTGATTGACCTAACCGTGCAGAGGTACACTTGTGGGTGAGGCGAAGATGTCCCCGTACTCCTCCACGACCTTGTCCATCTATTGTTTCCATCCAAAGGATCCCTATATGGAGGTCATGGCCACGACCTTCTGCTTGCCCTAAGGGTGGATCATAAGGAAAACACATTTCTCATTTCAAAAATAAGATTTCTACATTTCCTTGCGGTGATTAAAGATATGGAGGTAGGTGGTGCTACCTCTAGTATGCTGTACAAATTATTGCCAAAAGTAATAATAACAGTGTGAGGCCTAAACTCATATACGACATGTCACTTCCACAAGTATGGTTGGCCTAATAATACATCACAAACTTCAAGAGGAGCAACATCACATAATACCTCATGAGTCAAGAGCTTGATGTTGTATGGGAAGGAGGCACTGTTGGCTGACCCGGAGATTCTGTCCTTGGTGAAGCCACTCGATGGTATACGGTTGTGGGTGTGTTGTGGTCAGAAAGCCCAACCACTTCATGAACTCTGCTGAAATGAGGTTCTTTTGATTCTCATTGTCGACAATGAACTACAGAAGAGAACCCTTCACCCACATTTATGAATGGAAGAGGCACTCCCCCTCCTCTATATCTTCAAGTTCCTCCTTCTAGATCATGGTGGTCGAAACAGTGGCACTAGGCTCCGCATCGATAATATTCTTCCATTTTTAATTCCCCTTGTTAGGTTCGGACTCAGAGTCAGAACATGCATCAGATTCGGAAGCCTTCATCTCAGCGGCTAGTGACTTCTTGGCCCGACACTCACTTTTGTTATGAGTGGAGCTCTTATGTAACTCACACCACTTCCCTGTTTCCTTCTTTAGCTTTGTGGGGTTTCTTTTTGCTTGCAACTTTGGCGGGTTGTCTTGGGTCACCCCTCCTTGTCTTTTTCCTTTGTTCTATGGTTTGTGGGTGCCTTCCCCCTGCTTCTAATTCGCATATCCAAAGTCTCTCTTCTTCTGTTTGAATTTCTGCTCAATCTTGGCAGCATACTGGTATGTTGCACCAATCGAGGAGATGTCTAGGAACTCCATTTCCTCCTGGATGTATCTATGTAAAAAATGTGATACTTAAGCACCAAATGTTTCTCTGAACCTTTAATACCCAACTTTGTGTGCAGGGTATGGAACAGATTTGTCAACTCATGCACATTTTGATCCCTTTATTTTCACAGCATAGTCCATTGTCTGTACTAGTCCTCATAGCTCCCCACAGGGTTATATTATTCCTTGATGGGATCTCCAAGATAATTCCAAGTGGGTGTGGCTGAGAACAAGGAGGATTCCCTCTCAACCTTTTTCTCACATTAGGTTTCCTAGTAATCCTTAACATGTGGTGCAGCTTTGAGGAGTGAAAAAGTAATCTTTTCCCAATTGGAAAAGTCATGAACCAAAAAATATCCTTCTAATATATTCTTTCATATATCTACAACATCTGCATTTATTTAGCCCTAAAATATTGGGACTTAAAATTTAACTTGTACCTCTAAATGAGTGGCGCCTCCAAAGCGGTTGCTAGATGAAGATGCATCGTCGGTGGGTAGTCGTCGAAGGATATGGGAAAATTTATTCATAATCATGTTCCTATGTTCTGCAAGGGCCTCCTTAAGAAATATTTTGATATGATCTCCTTATCCCTCATCTTTCTTTTTTTCCTCCATGGGAGGTCGTCAGGGTTTGTGAGGTTGATCTTGCAAAGTTTCAACCAGATTGAACCCTGACTCCTTATACTCTCACTTCTTTGGGGACGTGCAATGAAAGATCGATAAATAGCCTACTGCTCTAATACCACTAATATGAACTTATGCAAGAACAAAATGCAACATAGAAATAAACATAAACACATATATGCATCAAGAATAAAAACTTCATTTCATTAATATCAAATAACAAAAATATTCTTAGAGAAAAAATGGAAATAAAGTAGCTCGAGTGATGGTAGCTTATCTCTCAGAAGATATGTGACAGCTATGTGCCTCTGAAATTTGTTACAATGAGGCTCAAGGGCCTTTTTATTATTGAGCAACATGGGAAAACCCCAAACAACCAAAACCCTAACCTTAAGAGATGGAACGCCAAGCATTTATGGGCCCTGTTGGGGTTAGTTGGGCAGGTAACTTCCTGGCGTCATAACTTGGAAATATTATCTCGGTTTGGCGCATATGATATATGATCGGAAACATATCTTTGATTACTAGAGGATTTTTCACAGGACCCTCCCTGTTTCTATGGTCATGTGGCGGACCTCAAAAAAAGTCATTTATGGGGTCAAAACTACTCTGGATGTTCGCGATTGAAGGACTGCTAAAAATATTTAATGATGTTATAAACAAGGAAACTGATGAAACTGTCTCAAGGTTGAGGTGGAATGGGTAGGTGGCCTCCAATATCCACCTGGATTAGGAGCCCTCTAGGTGACCAAACCCTAACTTGAGGCTCTTTTTCAGTGACCTAGACTCCCAACTGTGTGCATGACAAGGCATAGAGGCGATTACAGGGCTCCAACTGCATGCACAACATCCATGTGTTTGTTACCCAACTTGTTGAGTTCAGAGGGTGTGGTCCCGATATTTGAGCCACAATTCCAGGCCAACCTCGAAAACACTACCCAGAACTACCTGAGACTTTCCATAATCATTATTTACATGATTAAAATGCTAAAAATTCAATCTTGAGTTAAAATATTGACCTAGGTTGCCTAAAAAACACTAGAAATTTCGTCAAACACATGGAAAACATGTAACTACAGTTCATGAATGAATATCTAATCATATGCTAATAGTGTTCATCTAATAATAATGAGAAGGCTCTAAACCCTCTCTAACTAGCTACAATATCACTTTTTAGTCCATGCATTCATCAACCATTCATTTATTCATCAAACATGTCAGGAGCCATAAACAATATACATCATATAATCAACAAATAACTAGAAAATAATGAACATATAAAACATGGAAACTCAACCATAATATCACCAACATAATCAGTACAAATGCTCGTACATCACAATAAGGAAATGTCTCATATTAACATATGAGAATACTTTAACCAAGTAAGGGAGTTCCACATACTACCTAGACATAGATTGGGTTGACCCAAATATCTATTTCAACCAATCACTCATGCGCCATATTCCAATCATGAATGTGGGATCTCATGAAATAAACCAAGAAAAATCCAAACTAGGGTTTCCATTGGCCAAACCACCTAAACCCTCATCCATGGTGATTCCACCTCCATGGTCGACATCACTAACACCAACTAGATTAGTCTTTATCCAAATTGTCCAGGTCTCCAGGAACTAGTAACTCAATCCACAACCTTCCAAGGCTCAAGATCATTTTTCTAATTCAGCTCCAGGGACTAGTAAATCAACCCACCAAGGGCTCTAGAGCGTTTGTCACAACCTAGGCTCCAGGAATTGTAACTCAACCCAAGTTGGTCCATGGCTTCTAGAACATTTTTTCCAACCCATAAGCATAAGGACTTATGAGCACCAATCATAAAACAATCAAGAGGAAAATCCCACAATACCATGTCTATCCAGAAAATGGCAAGGAAATGCTAAAAGCATTAAATCATCCATGTCAATGACAACACATAACCAAAAAATCACATGTATATACCATGCATCCATAAACCAACAAGGAAATTACACATGCAACCTGACCTGCAAAGCACTCTAGCTATAGTTATTGATCCATCTAGTCCCTTGTGTTTTCCTTCTTCCCTTTTCCTACTTTCTCCAATCCAATTTATGCCAAATTGATCCAATTATAGTCTAAGTGTGCACGAGTATGAGAGAGTGAGAGAGACAACGACTAAACTAAAAAAGACTATGGACTGATTCTTAAAAGCATTGTTATCATTAAGGCCTCTATTTGTTTCATTCATTTTTCCTTCAATTTCCCTCTCATGAAAATTTGTGACCCTTCATCTCCCTTTTCTCTTATTTTCCTTTATTTTCATAAATAAGTTCCAATTAATGTCTCCTTTCCTTTGCCAATTTATTTAGCCATTAATAAACCAAAAATGACACCCACTATCTAACGTTTTTCCCACCATTCAGCTTGGTATTTTTTTTTAACATGGAAAATCAAGAAGAGGTGGTTACTGTTGGCTTGAAGGGTCTTGACCCAGGTTTGGTGTGCAAGGTTTTCCAACAAACCCCTATACTACTAGCCCTTTCGGCAGTGACCTGTTTTCGCAGGTCATAGTCTCACCCGAAGTAGTATGGGTCGGTGTTGGAACCAGGTTTCCGCACCCTGAGAAAGGATGGGTAAGGCAAGCAGGGTTGCGTCTTGTTTCTTTAATTCCTAGATTACCTTGTCCTGCGCATGGTTAAATATGTTTGTATTCACATCCACGTGCACTAGATCTACATTTATAGGCTTATTATATCATCAACATAGAAGTACATAAGCAAAGCATAGCAAATCTAGATCCAAGAGCACAGTACACAGATCTTTCGCAACTTAAAGACATAAAATATATAACACAACATTTTTCAGCAATTCACATAACAGAACTCACAGATTCATATCTCTAACAGTTCTTCGCATTCATTCATTCATCGACCTTTCCTTACAATTCCCTTCCCAACCTGTGCACACAACAGCAGGGTCCACACATAGCTAGACTAGGATCTCCGTGCACACAGCCAGCAGGAGTCCATTGCCCAAAACCCAAACAGACTGCTTAAGAAATAGATCGCATCAATATCTCATCAATTCCTACCCCTTTCAATACAAAATACATCTTTATTTATAACAATCTAGCTCTGACTTCCCTATGGTCCGCAACCCATGGTTTTCGGACCCCTAGTTTACCCCTTTGACCCATTACAATGTGTTTGGGGCTTTCACCCACCCCAAAACCCCTACGCTATATTAAATATAATCCAAAATAACCAAAAAGGACTACTTTCATAGCTTGTTAGGAGACCTCGTTCCAAGAGTCCCCCAACAAATTCTTGTGACTCATCCCAAGTCATTGTACTGGTGCATCATCGATTTGCACGCACAAGGTATCCAGAGCACAGACAAGACGAAGGAGTATCGCCTGACTCTAGGATGCAACATCCTGTGCAAGAGTGACCATCTTCTGGGAAGGTGGGTCGTCCATAGCTGTGGTAATACTTGCCAGAAACTCATTAAGGCACTTAGTTGCGCCTTCAATGTCACATGTTAACTAGAGGGCCGAAGTAGTCCAGGGATTCAGACGTTCCTATATGGCGTGTTGTTTCTCTCGAAGTTTTGTAATCTCATCTTGGATATCATTGCTGGTTTTAAGTCATGCCAAGCGCTGGACAGGCACCAAGGTAGAAAACGTAGCATTAATTTCGTCAACAGCCTTTTCGCGTTGTTGTAAGTCTTGAGTAATTTGTTGGAGGACTGGATCACGCTAGACTCGAGTCCAAAGCTGGATGGTCGATTCCATCAGAGTGGTACCTTGACAAATTTTCTTTGTGATTGCTATTGTTGCTTCTATGATAAGGACGGTCTGCTGGGCACGGATTGCCGAGGGCATGCCGGGCTGCAATCTGGACTGTAATTCTGCAATCTCCAGGCGGGAGGCCTTGAAAGCAGCAACTAGTTTCTCCACTTTGCTTCTAGATGTATCCTCAAGCATGATGTCCTTTTTCACTTCAGTGCAGAGCTGGTGGATCTCAGTCTCAAGTTCTATCTGTTGTGACTTGGTCCGGACCACTTCAGTAGTTTTCTGTGCAATGGTGTGTTGGGCAGCCACCAGCTGGTGGGTGGTGGACTGGGTGTGGTCACTAATCTCCTAGGAGACGGCATGGAGAAGGTTGTCTAAGGCTGTGTAGGGCAGCCGAGCGAGGTCCAACTGGATTCCTGTGCCTTCCGGGGGCTACGTTCTGACTAAGGTATCGGAAGGGACACTCCAAAGTCGACCGACCTCCCTGACTGGTGCCCTGCTGCTATCGACGGACAGAAGTGATGCTTGGCCTTCATGAGATGGAGGTGGAGGCACTTGGATCCAGAGAGCGTGGAGGTCCTCCTGAATAGAGGCGACCTCGGCCTGCCACTGAGCCGTGATAAGTGCCCACTTATCCTCTATAGCCAGGGTGAGTGCAATCGCGATCTCCTCTAGATCTCCACCTGTTAATGTGACAGTCGCATCATGGTGCTCGCGATGGGCTTGTTGTTTCTTCCTTGGTCTAGATGGTGATGGCCCTGTCCTCTTAGTGTCGGGAGGAGGGGGGTTATGGTATAAATTGGTTTTAGAGTTGTATCTGGCTACGTCTGCAGCAGGTTATCTTCGGGCTTAGCTATAACTGATGTTGGTGTGTTGGGGAGGCCCTTTTTCCAAGAGGAGGGCCACAATTCGATCAGTAGATCAATTTCTTCATCTGGTACCATATAAGGGAGTTCTACCCACATCAGGATGGCCAGACTGTGAATTCAGACCTGGTGCATAGTGATCTGAAATGCAGCTATATGTTTGTATTTGTCATAGATGGTGGGGGAAAGTCAGGGGCAGGAGTTGATGGCAATGGTGACACTGCTTTGGAAGAGGACCCAAAAGACCTTGTTATCCTCAATACGCTACTTATCCTTGGAGTCCCATAAATGAGCATATCGAGCACCTTCGCACATCCCCTCACAGAGCTCGGGAGCAACCGATTCTTCTAGTTTGTCCCAGGCGACTAGGGCTATGAGGAATAATAGCCATGAGTAGAAGAAAGGTGTCCCATACTCTTGAAACTCGTGGAAATTAGCAATAAATTCTTCGCACAAGTATTGAGCCCAATTAAAATACACACCCTCCGCGCACTGCCCAGCTAGCTGGATGACATAGGCAGGGACAGTCACAACCTGGCACTTCTGCATGAGTTTGCAGGCTAACAGTTGAGTGCCCATTTTCATAGCAGGGTCGTTGATGGTTTGGATAACAAACCCTCGCTAATTCTGTTGGATCGCATAGGTGTTCCGGACATACAGATCAGTAGCGGCTTCATATTTCTTGCCAAATTTTTCAAGCGGGTGCAGCCCCTGCATCGGGAGGCCCGTAATCTTGTGGATCAACTCAGAATCAATAGTGACTCTGTCATGAATCCATAAACAACCATTGTGAATGAGGGCAAGTAACTGGCATGCCAATTGATTGATGATATTGTAGCGGCCGAAGTAGGGCATGCAGAGAAAATTCAGGAGTCTAGATCATGCCAAGCCACATGCCCATCATTGAGGTATTAGTGTGATTCCATCATCCTCATAGATTGTGTCAAAGTATAATGCAGAGGTCAATTTCGGAAAAGCGTCCTATTCCGCCAGGTTATGATCATCGAATTTGACCTAATGGAGGCATCCGTAGGGATCACCGAAGACAGGGAACTCACCTGGGGTCAGCGAAGTCTATAAGTAGGTGATCAGACCATCCAAGTTTTTCAGTATCTGCGTACATGGTCTTCGTGGTCAAACGTAAGGGGGTAACCAATTGATCGGGTTAGCCGGCAGAGCCCCCTTCTACTCATCTTGTGCTAAGGGCAGAAACCTGGGATGTCATGGGGAACTTCTAGGTTTCTTTGCTGCCTGAGGAGGAGCCCTCGAGCTTTGAGCTTTCTCCTTTCCCTTCCACGTGGTTCGAGGATGAGGTACTTGCTCCAGCTCCAGCTCATCTTCCAAAGCTTCTTCAACTTCAGGTTCAGTTAGGATGGAGGGTTCGGCAGGAGCAGTGGTTGGCATCCTTGTACGAAAAATGAATCCGGGCTTTGGGTGGCTGCTATCTGAAGGGGGGGGGTTTACCAGTCATGGGAGGGAGGCCACAACTATAATTATTTTTGTTGTTCAATTTCTTTTGCACGATACTTAAAGTAGGTTTCCTGTTCACCCAAGATAATACCGCCAACTCGATCAACCTGTCGATCTTTAAACTCTTTCTATTGAAGGAGAGAGAGAGATGTTTCGTGCAAGGTGGGTTTTCCCAAGACAGATAAAAATTCCATGTAGTTTTTCCTGTCAATGGTTCAAGGGGCACTCGCTTCAACGATAACTTCTACTTCTCCCTAGAAGGTATAGTTCCAATGGCTAGTTGTTGCTTTCCCAGTATCTTAGGCATACTTATTATGCTAAGGTTGTTAATTTGTGACAGCTGCCTGGCTTCCCCCAACACAAGCTTGCTACCTAAGTAGCGCTTGGCCCGAGACTGAGAGACCTTTATCATCTATTCTACTACGGTTTTAAGGAGGGCTGATGTTGACATCAACTTCCTGACCCCTGTCACCGACGCACAAGTGGCTTGAGGCAAGGGGCCACTACTTATGGAATCAACAGGTGCTATAGGGAATCTGTTGCTTATACGAGGGTCGACCCATCCCTCGCTCAGGGTAGGCCTTAGTTTGACTCCCATCTTTTCCTCAGGGGTCATAATGAGATATTCTATAGTGATACAAAGACAACGCAACATGGAGGCTTCTCCTAGCCAGTTCTTCCAAGCTTTTACATCCCTGCTGGAATCCTCAGTATCTTCCTCGTGGCATGGCATTGTCAATTTATAGATATCAGTCCCCTTCTTAGGTATAGGTCTTGCATAATGTTTGTCTTCCACCGGGTCTAGTGGTATGACAACCCGTCGGCCCTGGTTTTCAAATATCATGCTGCGCTTTTTTAGATCAATAATGCCCCCCATGTTCATAGCCCAGTCTAGCCCAAGGAGCGCAGGGTAGGGATCCAAATATTTCATCATTTATATTACCTCAAAGTCAGCTAGGATCCTTTCCCCCTTAATATCTACCATGACACTAGGAAGTCTACCCAAAGGAATGATCCTTCTATGATTTTCCATTCGAATCTGGATGGTGGATTGTTCTAGCTTAGGCTTCCCCATGTGTTGCCAAGTCTGCTTAGGTAGGATATTGACGTCAGATCCGAGGTCTAAGATAACCTGATCCATTCAATAGCCATGGATCTGGACTGTCAGTCGCATATCCCTACTGGTGCATCGCTGACTTTTGTGCAACGTATGGACATCCTTAATGCTAATCATCCCGATATCTGCATCATCCTTCTCCTTAGCCCCTCCCGTCGCCACTCTGCCACGTGTTACTACATTTACCTTTTCGTCTGGACCCCTCAGTTTAGTCTAGACCTTTCGCACCTTATGCGCAGATGAAATTTATTTCCCCATATCTTGGTTTTTAGGGCTTGGCAGTCTTCTAGCGCGTGGCCCAACTGTCTACAATACCTACAGGATTGATGTACAGGGTGCAGGAAAGCCCTCACAGAATTCTCTGTGCCTCCACAATTATATCATATCGATTGGCGTCGACCCTGAACTATGCTTCAACTTTGGCGCCCATCCCTTCTCCCCATGGAGGAGTCATTTTTGCTCCTTAGGGCCAACCAACTTGTAATGCTGGCACCGGTGTCTCTCTGATGTGGTACCCGGGGTGCCCAAACAAGCCCCTGGGTTAGCCTCATGCCACCTGGTTGTGCAGCTTCCTCCATGCCCCAGCATAGGTTCCCTCGAGCCCCACTATTCCGGGCTATATGCCCTTAGTCCCTGTTCCATTCCATCTTGTCATAGATTTCGAATTTCCTGGTGCACGGCCTCAATCTGGTCCCAAATTTGCTGGATTTCTAATGTAGCCCTCTTATGAGGCGTAGATTCTAATTTCATAGCAGCTTCCAAGGCCTTATTTTGCAGTTCAAAAGGCCCAGCGATCCATACTTTCCATTACCCTATCCCTTTTTCAACCTCCTTCAGGTCCCGGCAACAGAACCATTTGTTGGCTTGAGGGGTCCTGACCTAGGTTCAGTGTGCAAGGTTTGCCAACAAACCCCTATACTACTGGCCCTTTCGGCAGTGACCTGCTTTCGCAGGTCATAGTCTCACCCGAAGTAGTATGGGTGGGTGCTGGAACCAGGTTTCCGCACCCTGAGAAAGGATGGGTAAGGAAAGCAGGGCTGCGTCTTGTTTCTATAATTCCCATATTACCTTGTCCTGTGCAGGGTTAAATATGTTCCTATTCGCATCCACGTGCACTAGATATATAGTTATAGGCTTATTATATCATCAACACATAAGTACATAAGCAGAGCATAGCAGATCTAGATCCAAGAGCAGAGTACACAGATCTTTCGCATCTTAAAGACATAAAATACATAACACAACATTTATCAGCAATTCACATAACAGAACTCATAGATTCAGATCTCTAACAGTTCTTCGCATTCATTCATTCATCAAACTTTCCTTACAATTCCCTTCCCAACCTGCGCACACAACAGCAGGGTCCACACACAGCTAGACTAGGATCTCCGCGCACACATCCAGCAGGAATCTATTCCCCAAAACCAAAACAGACTGCTTAAGCAACAGATCGCATCAATATCTCATCAATTCCTAGCCTTTTCGATACAAAATACATCTCTATTTATAACAATCTAGCTCCGAATTTCCTATGGTCCACAACCCATGGTTTTCGGACCCCTATTTTACCCCTTTGACCCGCTACAATGTGTTCGGGGCTTTCACCCACCCCAAAACCCCTATGCTATATTAAATATAATCCAAAATAACCAAAAAGGACCAGTTTCATAGCTTGTTAGGAGACCCTATTCCAACAGTCCCCCAACACAATCTTGTGACTCGTCCTGAGTCACTGTACTCGTGCATCATCGATTTGCACACACAAGTTATCCAGAGCGCAGACAAGACGAAGAAGTATCGCCTGACTCTAGGACGCAACATCCTGTGCAAGAGTGACCATCTTCTGGGAAGGTGGGTCATCCATAGTTGTCGTAATACTTTCCAGAAAATCATTGAGGCGCTTAGTTGCGCCTTCAATGTCATGTGTTAACTAGAGGGCCAAAGTAGTCCAGGGCTTCAGACGTTCTGATATGGCGTGTTGTTTCTGTCGAAGTTTTTTAATTTCGTCCCGGAGGTCATTGCTGGTTTTTAGTTGTGCCAAGCGCTAGGCAAGCACCAAGGTAGACATCATAGCATTAATTTCGTCAACAGCCTTTTCACGCTGTCGTAAGTCTTGAGTAATTTGTTGGAGGACTGGATCGCACTAGACCCAAGTCCAACTCTGGATGGCCAATTCCATCAGAGTGGTACCTTGAGAAATTTTCTTTGTGATTGTTGTTGTTGCTTCTATGATAAGGGCGGTCCACTGGTCACGGACTGCCGAGGGCGTGCCGGGCTGCAATCTGGACTGTAATTCCGCAATATCTAGGTGTGAGGCCTTGAAAGCAGCAACTAGTTTCTCCACTTTGCTTCTAGATGTATCCTCAAGCATGATGTCCTTTGTCACTTCCGTACAGAGCTGGTGGATCTCAGTCTCAATTTCTATCTGTTGTGACTTGGCCCGGACCACTTCAGTAGTTTTCTGTGCAATGGTGTGTTGGGCAGCCACCAGCTGGTGGGTGGTGGACTGGGTGCGGTCACTAATCTCCTAGGAGACAGCATGGAGAAGGCTTTCTAAGGCTGTGTAGGGTAGCCGATTGAGGTCCAAATGGATTCCTGTGCCTTCCGGGAGCTACGTTCTGACTAAGGTATTGTAAGGGATGCTCCAAAGTCGACCGGCCTCCCTGATTGGTGCCCTACTGCTATCGACAGACAGAAGTGATTCTTGGCCTTCACGAGATGGAGGTGGAGGAACTTGGATCCATAGAGCACGGAGGTCTTCCTGAATAGAGTCGACCTCGGCCTTCCACTGAGATGTGATAAGTGCCCACTTATCCTCTGTAGCCAGGGTGACCACATCCGTGATCTCCTCTAGATCTCCACCTGTTAATGTGACAGTCGCATCATGGTGCTCGTGATGGGCTTGTTGTTTCTTCCTTGCTCCAGATTCTGATGGCCCTATCCTCTTAGTGTCGGTAGGAGGGGGTTGTGGTAGCAATTGGGTTTAGTGTTGTTTCTGACTGCGTCTGCAGTGGGTTATCTTCGGGCTTAGCTGTAACTGATGCTGGCGTTTTGGGGAGGCCCTTTTTCCAAGCGGAGGGCCAAATTTTGATCAGTAGATCAATTTCTTCATTTGGTACCATATAAGGGATTTCTACCCACATCAGGATGGCCAGACTATGAATTCGGACCTGGTGCATAGTGATCTGAAATGCAGCAATATGCTTGTATTTGTCATAGATGGTGGGGGAGAGTCAGGGGCGGGAGTTGATGGCAGTGGTGACACTGCTCTGGAAGAGGACCCAAAAGACCTTGTTATCCTCAATACACTACTTATCCTTGGAGTCCCATAAGTGAGCATACCGAGCGCCTTCGCACATCCCCTCACGGAGCTCGAGAGCAACCGATTCTTTTGGTTTGTCCCAGGCGACTAGGGCTATGAGGAATAACAACCATGAATAGAAGAAAGGTGTCCCATACTCTTGAAACTCATGGACATTAGCAAGAAATTCTTCGCACAAGTATTGAGCCCAATTAAAATACACACCCTTCATGCACTGCCCAGCTAGCTGGATGACATAGGCAGGGACAGTCACAACCTAGCACTTTCGCATGAGTTTGCAGGCTAACATTTGAGTGCCCATTTGCGTAGCAGGGTCGTTGATGGTTTGGATCATAAACCCTCGCTGATTCCGCTGGACTAGATAGGTGTTCCGGACATAAAGAGTGGTAGCGGATTCATATTTCTTGCCAAATTTTTCAAGCGGGTGCGGCCCCTGCATCGGGAGGCCCGTGATCTTGTGGATCAACTCATTATCAATAGGGACTCAGTCATGAATCCATAAACAACCATTGTGAATGAGGGCAAGTAACTGGCGTGCCAATCGATTGATGATATTTTAGCTGCCGAAATAGGGCATGCGGAGAAAATTCAGGAGTGCGGATCATGCCAAGCCACATGCCCATCATTGAGGTATTAGCGTGATTCCATCATCCTCATATATTGTGTCAAAGTATAATGCAGAGGTCAATTTCAGAAAAGCGTCCTAGTACGCCAAGTTATGATCATCGAATTTTACCTCATGGAGGCATCCGCAGGGACCTCACCCGGGGTCAGCGGAGTCTGTAAGTAGGTGATCAGACCATCCACGTTTCTCAGTATCTGCGTAGATGGTCTTCGTGGTCGAACGTAAGAGGGTAACTAGTTGATCGGGTTAGCCGGAAAAGCCCCCTTCTAGTCATCTTGTGCTAATGGCAGAGACTTGGGATGTCATGGGGAACTTCTGGGTTTCTTTGCTGCCTGAGGAGGAGCCCTCGAGCTTTGAGCTTTCTCCTTTCCCTTCCATGTGGTTTGAGGAGGAGAGAATTTCTCCAGCTCCAGCTCATCTTCCAAAGCTTCTTCAACTTCAGGTTCAGTTGGGATGGACGGTTCAGCAGGGGCAGTGGTTGGCATCCTTGTGCGAAAAATGAATCTCAGCTTTGGGTGGTTGCTATCTGATGGGGGGGGTTTACCAGTCATGGGAGGGAGGCCACAACTATAATGATTTTTTTTGTTCAATTTATTTTTCACGATGCGTAAAGTAGGTTTCCTTTTCACCCAAGATAATACCGCCAACTCGATCAGCCTGTCGATCTTTAAACTCTTTCTATTGAAGGAGAGAGAGAGATGTTTCATGCAGGTCAGGTTTTCCCAGGACAGATAAAAATTCCCTGTACTTCGTCCTGTCAACGGTTCAAGGGCCGCTCCCTTCAACGATAACTTCTACTTCTCGCTAGAAGGTACAGTTCCAACGGCTAGTTGTTGCTTTCCCAGTATCTTAGGCATACTTATTACGCTAAGGTTGTTAATTTGTGACAGCTGCCTGGCTTCCCCCAACACAAGCTTGCTGCCTAAGTAGCGCTTGGCCCGAGACCGAGAGACCTTTATCATCTGTTCTATTACGGTTTTAAGGAGGTCTGATGTTGACATCAACTGCCTGACCCTTGTCACCGACGCACAAGTGGCTTGAGGCAAGGGGCCACTACTTGTGGAATCAACAGGTGTTATAGGGAATCTGTTGCTTATTCAAGGGTCGACCCATCCCTCACTCAGGGTAGGCCTTATTTTGACTCCCATATTTTCCTCAGGGGCCATAACAAGATATTCCTTAGTGATACAAAGACAACGCAACATGGAGGCTTCTCCTAGCTGGTTCTTCCAAGCTTTTGGATCCCTGCTGGAATCCTCAGTATCTTCCTCGTGGCATGGTATTGTCAATTTATAGATACCAGTACCCTTCTTAGGTATAGGTCTTGCATAATGTTTTTCTTCCACCGAATCTAGTGTTACAACGACACATCGGCCCTAGTTTTCAAATATCATGCTGTGTTTTTTTAGATCAATAATGCCCCCCATGTTCATAGCCCAGTCTAGCCCAAGGAGCGTAGGGTAGGGATCCACATCTTCCATCATTTATATTACCTTGAAGTTGGCCACGATCCTTGCCCCTGTAATATCTACCATGACACTGGGAAGTCTACCCAAAGGAATGATCCTTCTTTGATTTTCCATTCGAAGTTGGATGGTGGATTGTTCCAGCTTAGGCTTCCCCATGCGTTGCCAAGTGTGCTTAGGTAGGATATTGACGTCTGATCCGAGGTCTAAGATAACCTGATCCATTCGATACCCGTGGATCTGGACTGTCAATCGCATCTCCGTATCGGTGCGTCGTTGACTTTTGTGCAATGTATGGACATACTTAATGCTAATCGTCCCGATATCATGTGTTGTACATTTTTCTAGTAAAGCCTGTAGGTTTTGTACTACCCGAGGGTTGCGGAGCGGCCCCATCCATGCTTGTAAGAATAGTTTAACCTGCTCAGTTACTACCTCATCCCCCAGGTCTATGGACAATGAGTCTTTAGTTTCAAGGAATTCCTTAAGGGTGTCCTTAAATGTTTCCTTTACTTTTCGCAGGTCAAGACCTTCTTGGTTGCTAACTGCCCTGCGGATCAGTGTATCAGCCTCATCCTTCTCCTTAGCCCCTCCCGTCGCCACTCTGCTACGTGTTACTACATTTACCTTTGTTTCCGGACCCCTCAGTTCAGTCTGGACCTTTCGCACCTTCTACGCAGATGAAAGTTGCTTTCCCCATATCTTGGTTTTTAAGGTTTGGCCGTCTTCTAGCGCGTGGCCCAACTGTCTACAATACCTGCAGGACTGATGTACAGGGTGCAGGAAAGCCGTCACAGAATGCCTTGTGCCTCCATAGTTATAGCAGATCGATTGGCCTCGACCATGACCTGCGCTTCAGCTTTGGCGCCCATCCCTTCTCCCCAGGGGGGAATCATTCTTACTCCTTAGGGCCAACCAACTAGTAATGTTGGCACCAGCGTCACTCTGATGTGGTACCCGGGGTGCCCAGAGAAGCCCCTGGGTTAACCTCATGCCACCTAGTTGTGCAGCTTCCTCCGTGCCTCAGCATAGGTTCCCTCGAGCCCCACTGTTCCAAGCTATACGCCCTTAGTCCCTGTTCCGTGCCAGCCTGTCATAAATTCCAAATTTCCTAGTGCACGGCCTCAATCTGGTCCCAAATCTGCTGGACGTCTAATGTATCCCTCTTATGAGACGTAGATTCTAATTTCATAGTGGCTTCTAGGGCCTTATTTTGCAGGTCAAAAGGCCCGACGATCCATACTTTCCATTACCCGATCCCTTTCTCAACCTCGTTCAGGTCCCAACAACATAACCATTTTTTGGGTTAAGGGGTCCTGACCTAGGTTCAGTGTGCAAGGTTTTCCAACAAACCCCTATACTACTGGCCCTTTCGGCAGTGACTTGCTTTCGTAGGTCATAGTCTCACCCGAAGTAGTATGGGTGGGTGCTAGAACCAGGTTTCCGCACCTTGAGAAAGGATGGGTAAGGCAAGCAAGGTTGTGTCTTGTTTCTGTAATTCCCAGATTACCTTGTCCTGCGCAGGGTTAAATATGTTCCTATTCGCATGCACGTGCACTAGATCTACAGTTATAGGCTTATTATATCATCAACACAGCAGTACATAAGCAGAGCAAAGCAGATCTAGATCTAAGAGCACAATACACAGATCTTTCGCAGCTTAAAGACATAAAATACATAAAAAAAAAATTATCAGCGATTCACATAAAAAACTCACAGATTTAGATATCTAACATTTCTTCCCATTCATTCATTCATCAACCTTTCCTTACAATTCCCTTCCCAACCTACGCACACAGTAGTAGGGTCCGCACACAGCTAGACTAGGATCTCTGCGCACACAGCCAGTAGGAGTCCATTCCCCAAAACCCAAATAGACCGCTTAAACAACAGATCGCATCAATATCTCATCAATTCCTATCCTTTTCGATACAAAATAAATCTCTATTTATAACAATCTAGCTCCGACTTTCCTATGGTTCGAAACCCATGGTTTTTGGACCCCTAGTTTACTCCTTTGACACATTACAATGTGTTCGGGGCTTTGACCCACCCTAAAACCCCTGTGCTATATTAAATATAATCCAAAATAATAATAAAAAGGACTAGTTTTGTAGCTTTTTAGGAGACCCCATACCAACAGTTACACACCTTTCTGAATTGCATATGGACAAAAGGCAGGATCGAGGGAGCATCTTACAATGGATTCCTTAAGGGAAGAAAAAAAATTTCCAAAGATCAAGAAAATTTATATGCAACTATAGGAGATACTACAAAAGCTATAGGAAAAATAGAATGTGAGACATGATCAACATAGAACAGAAAATTCATTCAAGGTGGGAGACAAAGTATGGTTATTGTTGAATAAGGAGGAACTATAGGGTCCTAATGAAAAACTAAACGCTATATGATATGGTCCCTCTGGGATACTATAAAATGTGGGATATAATTCTTGTAGACTTATTCTGCCCCCATACATGCACATTTACTCAGTTGTGAATGCAGAGAATCTAAAACTCTATGAGCCTTCCATGTTAGATCAAGAAGAGGAACACGTCATACCTTTAGTAGAGGATTTGGAGCAAAATACTCAGGAAGAGCTGAAAGAGGATACAATTTTACAAAACAGGTGTAAAATTAAAAGACATGGCATCATGGCCTTTATTATAGTATGATGAAAGGAAAAATTCCATCCAAAGCTAAATGGTATGCCTAAGAGAAGATGGAGAAAAAGTATCCTCACCTCATTCAATGGAGACTTTTTGGGACCAAAATCCTACTAAAATGGGGAGGTGTGATCTAGATTGGATCATTAGATTCTTTAACATCCATCTTAATTCTTTTAGAGTGGAAAAAGTGGAGGAAACAACTCAGAAGAGCATTTTTTTACCATTGAGACCCACTTTGGCAGACCAGGTTCTGAAATATTCTCAGAGAATTTTGAGGCATCAAATTGTATTTCTTGGGGATAAGAGTTTTCCACATAGTCTTGGACCATTTTTTCCTATTCGACACAGAAATATAATTCCAATAACATGTGAATCATCTCAATCCCATCATGTGTGCATAATTTATGCCACTTAGAGGTTGGCCTTCTGATTTTGACGACCATAATTTGAGAGGATTCAATGTCATTCCATATTATTCATGGAAAATAGCCTAGCCATATGATCATGATTAACAATACTCTAGAAGATTCCATATTGTCACTCTAGTTAAGAATTGAAGGATTAAAACCTAGCAACTAGCAGGTTATCGGGATATGTTATAATTGGACAAATAGGAGGAAATTGAAGTTTCATTCTTTTTAAGTGAATTTTGTTCCATAGATGAAAAAATTAGTTGATAGGTATAGGGAGAGAGTAAACAAAGGGTATTTTTTTTCACTATAGTAGCATGTGACCATAAACCTTACTTCATTATACTTCCAACCATTTTCTATTCACAGAAATATAGCAGAGCGACCCCACCTTCTAATTGGGTTTTATCCCGAAATGGTTTCCTAGAATATATCTCCTATCATTTATTGTTTGTGATTTTTTATTTCATTTTTATCTACTTTATGCATAATTATAATTTTCATGCAAATGCAATAAATGGTGATTTACACATCTAGAAATATAAAGACAAATAAACCCTCATAGTGTATATTTCAAATTTTAAAGTATAATTTTCTCATATATGTTATGGAAAATTGTCCAATAGAATATCCATGATAATTTATAGATCAACAAACCTCTCCTCTATGGGATCTTGAGGTTTACTGACAAATTTATTGACCATGGCTAGGTTTTTATGATTTTCACCTTAGCTTATTTTTATTCACTACAACTTCCCATAATATACAAAAAGAAACTTTCTTTGATACCAATATGATATGTAAACTGTCAGGGATATTCATTGCAGAATTCATCAAAATAGATCTACTAAAATATATTAAAAATCTGAAATATATATTATGAGGGTTTATTTCTTCTTAGATTTTAAAATTTATTAACTACTAATTATTCCATATGCATGCAACTTATAATTATGTAAACACTAGATGAAAATTAAATAAAACTTAAAAATCCCGAATTAACAAAATATATAATCTTGGAAACCCTTTCAAGAGAAAACCCAACTACAGGGTTAGGTTACTTTCCTCTCTTTCTCTGAATTAAATACAAAAATGTGAGGCATGTTGCTTGTGAGCTACTACAATGAAAAAATTCTCTCTATTTTCTCTCCTTATCGACTTTTGTCTACTTTTATAATCTATGAAACAAAATTCACTTATTCAAATAGAATGTAACCTCATTTCCTCTTAGTGGTCCAATTATTACATAGCGTGATAGCATACTACTAGTTAGGCTCGACTCCTTCAACTCTTAACCATATTCACAATATGAAATATTATATAGTTCTATTCATCATGATCACATGGCTTCCCTTTTTCCATGAATAATTGGGGCTCACATGGTATTGTCTCAAATTGTAGTGGTCAAAACATTAAGTTCAACTTCTGAGTGGCATAAATTTTTCATGTAGACTCAAATTGAGGCAATTATTGTGTCATTCGAAAGGTATCTGTGTGTAGAATAGAAGAAAATTTGTCATTCTTTTAAGTGAAAAATTTTTACCCCAAAAATAATGTTTTATGTCTCAAACTGCTCCCAAAAGGTTTCAAACCCCAATTTCCAAACTTGGTTCCATGAGTAAAAATGGTCTTTTGAGTTGATTCCTTCACTTTTCCCACTTTGGAAGCATTAAAATGGATGATAGGCAATCTAATGATCCAACATATATCAATAATACATATAATTACATATAAATGAACTAAGAATTTTTCTTTGACATGTTTTATAGATTTTTATTTAATTTTAAATATGATATGCATAACATTGATTATAAATAGATAAATAAATATATAACTTAAAAAAATAAAAAATAAAATAAATAATGTTAATATTAAATATTTATATGCTTGTTAATTAAATGCGAATATGAAGTTTTGAAATATAATGGTTGATCATATGAATCAATATTTTAATTTATATGAAGTTTTGAAATATAATGGTTGATCATATGAATCAATATTTTAATTTATATGAAGTTTTGAAATATAATGGTTGATCATATAAATCAATATTTTAATTTATATGGTAAAATGGAACTTAATTTACATTTACTATTTATATTTTATATATATTTAACATTTTTATATATAGAAATATATATTTTTTTTGTGGTTTTTTAGAGGAATTGGAAACTAGGGTAGTCTAGTGTTTGTGGTACTACTACCTCTCTAACCGCTAAGTGAGATCCTCGCCACCCCAAGAAATTTCAACATAAGACCTTATACTCACATTTAGCTTTACATTTTTATCCAAATAAGCTTTCTGAGAAAACTAAAATATCTTTATTTCTAATTATATGTTTATTAATTAAATTTATTAATTTTTATATGTTTATTAATTATATGTTTTGAAATACTTTACTTTACTTACCAGTATGAATAGTTATTATTTGAATTAATGTTAATTGTATTTTAGTTTGTAAATTTAGTATTATAAATAAAATTAGAATACACAGAATTGAATTGGGTTCATTTATTATTTTTTTAGTTTTTAAGTTAAAACTAAAAAGAAGAATACTTATTTTTAAATAAAATAAATAAATTAATAAAAAATATATATATATAAAATAATACATAAAAGCTTGAAATTTATTAATAAAAAAAAATTCAAATTCATGTTAACTTTAAATTTATTAATAGAACGAGTTTACAATTTCATGTTAACTTTCATACTAAATTTAACATTTAAAATATTTTAAAACATTAAAAAAAAAATGAATTTGAATTGTTGCACCTTTAAAGTAATGAACATGTCATAAAAATATAATACTACATAACTATTCGAAACAATTTATCTAAAAATTTAATTAAAAAAAATTTCGCAACTTATCAATTCATAAAAATATAAAAAGTAGATAATAACGAATAACAAATTATTAAAATGTATCATCCATTCAATCACATTACCATTTTAATTTTGTATCTATTTTTTTGGTAAATTAAAGAAATTGTATTATTTCAAGAAAACAAGTTTACATGAAGTTTCCATATAAATTTCATTCTATAAGTTTTAGTTAATATCTAAAACACCTAGAGATTCCCCATTGCAAAACTTCGATGCTATAAAATTCACAAGGCATTTCACTCAAACTAGCATATAGCATACCAAGCCCAACACCTTTGTCTAAGCACAAAGTCTATTCAATAAAGGAAATAGATAATACCAAATTGCACCTAGGCTTCACTTAGTTAGTGCTAACAAACTATAGATTATTTGAACCACACAAAAAATCACCTCACTCCAAGTACAAGACAAACTTAAAAAAATAAATAGATAAGTCCAGTTGAACCCAGACCATACTTGACTATTGAAAATGAACCACTAAGCATACGAACCATGGAGTATATCAACCCACTCGAATTATAGGTACCATACAACAAAATAAACATAGATATCATCGTGTAGCTGTTGAAAACAAGGAGCATCTAGAATTCGCAAAGAGAGACATCAAAGATTACAAAACTCATATAAATACCAACTAATCCATGCTTGCACCAAACATGAGATCGACATAAGATATAAATACAAGCATCAACACTAACATTAGGGAAATTTTGAGGTCTAAAATGGGTCTCCTAAAGAAATTATAAAATAATACTGGAAATAATAAAATAAGATTCGATTACATCATCAAATTTTAGAGGGAAAAAAGGAAAAAGCCCACTTTTTCAACTCGTATTTTCAACTTATCTCCATATGGGTTTACTCAAATTTCGAGCGGGAACACTCTTTGAATGCAAAATTTGATTCCTAATCGAATGAGTACTCATGTTGCATACTTTCGAAGGACCCTGTTACACAAAAAAATAGAAATACATGAAAAAAGCGTGATTAAAATCACGTTTTTCATGTATTTGTAAGTTTTCGTGTAGCAGGGTCCATCAAAAGTATGCAACATGGGTACTCTTTGGATGAGGAATTAAATTTTACATCCAACGAGCACTCTTTCTCGAAATTTGAGTAAAAATTTAGGGAGACAAGTTGAAAATACAAGTTGACAAAGTAGTTTTATTATTTTATTATTTTTTATTCTTTTTACTTTTTTACCCCAAAAATGGTGAATCATCCCCCATGCTTGACATCATCATCTTGAATCCTAGTAGTTCTTATAAATTTTATTTTGGTTGTACATTTTTCTTAGCAGGCCCATTTTAGACCTCAAAAGTTCTCTAATGGATGTCGACCATATTGAGCTAGAAAATGCAAACACTAGCACCGACATATCTACCATAGCGGGGAACTAGCCAACTCCAAATAAACGTACACTCCTGATGAGACAAGAAACCATAGAAGGAACACCACCAAGAAACCATACCTTGTTATTCAAACTTGAGACCATCCAGAATGGAATACAAAACCATGAATTCCCGCTAACACTAATCATGTTATGAAAATTAAATTATGGTCAATGCATGATAACTTGAACTTTGGGGGTCTGTAATATTTCCACTATCAGAATCACTCACTATGTATCCCTCTACACAAGCCAAATGATAATAAAGGATATCCAAGAAAATCCTTTGATTACAGAGCATTCTTTTAATATCCTCCAAGGAGGAGAGGACATTATAATTATTTATATGCTTGTATTTGAGGACTAATCTCGGCAAGTTTAACATTTTTTTAATGTAAAGTTAATGAATTTAGTAATTGTTTCCTCCTACCCCTCATATTCCTAGGTTTAGGAACCCACTTCAAACCTTCATCAAGAGACTTTGAATATGAATGGTATTTCCAATCTATCCCATATTGAATCTCTAACACCCAAAATTCCTTTCTCATCTTTTATGGGACAACATTCAAGAAGGTGGAAACATAATAATAGGCGAAGGGTATGGCCCTCCTCTACCCCAAAGAGATCTTTCCACCTCTACCCTATATGCTACTCATTATCTTTCTATGAGGCATAAATAAAACAAAGAGGAAACACTTTGTGAAGCTACTAAAAATCCCACGCCCTTCAAAAAATCAAGAATAGGGACTAGATGCACCATTTTCAAAACCTGACTAGAAACCCACTAAGTCATCACCAAATACCCAAAAAGATGGTTTAAAATCCATCGAATTAATAATTCTGATGATAAAACACCCCACAACCCAACACCATGAACAATAAGACCCAAGTATGCTTAGCATTAATGTAAGATTCAACTATGCTCAGAAAGAACATAATAATAATCCATATACAATACATAAACAATGCATAAACAATGCAGTGCCACTAACTACCAAAAGATCTAACACAATTCTAGTGCACATTACCAAAATAAACATTTGCATTCTCAAAAAAATAAAAACCTCATGACCCAAATCACCCCAATGACTTAAACATGTAAAAAAGATACACGAGAATATAGGAATAACTTGTTGACCTTTGAACGCAACCAAGGACAAGAATATAAGAGACTGGAAAACTAACCCCAACAACATAACCCAACACAGGTATGTGAAAGACCCATCAAGCAAATAACTTAAGAAAAAGAACTAAAAATTGATACAAGAGAAAATAAATATCACCCTCATAGGCCCAAAACTGAACATGAAGCCTCACACTTGAAAGCAACCTCCAACAACATTGAAGCTCCTTTGCGGAAAACTTGCATTCCATAATACCAACCTCACTCTCTCCACATAACATATTTATATACAACAAAGGTATGTTGAGGGCTTGCCCCACCTCCACTCCCTAATGCTCTTAAAAACCTAAAAACCTTCATAAGCACACCCATTTAAAACGTTAGCACCAATTGTAATCATGTATGCAACTTCACATGGATACCTAGCATGCACCTCTATTCCTTTAAAGTTTGTTTCCCGTCTTAGGCCTTAGCAAATTGGCATAGTAAATGTATAAGATTTCCCAAAATAAGTGTCTAAGTGATATGGAATACATGTGAGAAATGTCAAGTTGACCTATCCATGTTCACCTATTATTGGGCTTCTTTAGGAATAATAGCTGAGGAAAGTTTTTCAGCACTGTGGTACTAAGAAATTATGCCAACTTGTAATATTAAATAACATTGAAACACCATGAGAGTCATCTAGAATTGTTGAACCGGTGCTGACCAATTTAGCATATTAGTAGGAGACAACTTACCAACTTCTTAGTATCATGTTGCATAAAGAATTGACTCGAACCTAAGATTTTGAGGCAACTAATATAATGGCCAAATCATGTCCTTTAGGATAAAAAGTTTTCACATTGAGTGTGTGAGAGAGCGAATGGGTATCATGTTAACATGGATTGATACATTAGTCCAATTTATATTTTCTTATCTTTTCCTAAAGGCTAATATCAGTAAATGCAAACATGAGAGTGGGTGCCCTCACATTTGAAGAGACAAATATAGAGGGATTATGTTAAAGACCATTTAAGTTAATCATTCTACCCTCATGCTTAATGAAAATAAAAATTTCATATGATTCATGTCATATGTGCCCAAGGTTTGAAAACACTAAAGTTTAAACTCCCAACATGTCTTTTATGAGAGTGGGTGTCCTCACATTTGAAGAGACAAATCTAGAGGGATTGTGTTAAAGACCATTTAAGTTAAGAATTCTACTGTCATGCTCAATGGAAATAAAAATTTCATATGATTCATGTCATATGTTCCCAAGGTTTGAAAACACTAAAGTTTAAACTCCTAGGATCTCATCATTCCCTCTAGTTGAAGGAAGAAGAAATTTGAAAAGAAACATTGATCTCCTATAGTGACTCGTACCTTTCTTATTTCACCTTTGCACTTGAGAATTTGATGGCTTGGGATTTGAACCTAAAATTAAGTGGTAGGTTCAACATATAATTGAGGTTTTTCTAACTTTTGGGAAAGTATGCAACGATGAGTGCTTTCTATGTCGAAGATTATAATGATCCATTTTAAAGGAATCTCTTAGCTTTCATTGTCCTAAGATTTTTGAATATTGATCTTATTAGAAATTGTAAGTTAAAGGTAACTGTTATTGCAAAGTGTAGTACCCCTATGGAATCATAGGTATGGGCACCTCAACTTGACCTATCTCTCTCAGTTGGCATGAGATAAACTAGTAGATGGACTTCTGAACATTTTGTACAAGATCCACAAATTTTGTAGAGCTTGTCAGGCAGGGAAGATACATTGAATACCATTTTATGAAGGAAAAGCTTGGAGAGCGTAGAGGGTCCTTTAGTTGGTACTTTCAGACATATGTGGACCAATGAACATGACATCAACCACTCGTGCTAGGTACTTCCTTCCGTTTGCTGAATATTTCAGTAGAAAAATGTGGGTATATTTTCTATAATTAAAATATGATGTGTTTAATGAATTTAAAATTTTCAAAGCATTATAGAGAAATATTTAGGTTTTCATATTACCTCTCATAGATATGATACTGGTGGGGAATTCTAATTAAAATATTTCAATAAATTTTGTGCTAAACATGGGATCCAAAGACAATATGGGATGAAAATACCTTTCAAGACCTTGTGGCGGCCATACAATAAGAAGAAGCTCCCACCCCTCTTGAATATGATAACAATATCACTAAAAGGAACCCTCCAAATTCACAAGATTAGTTCATGATGGACAAGCTACTTTGTGACCAAGATAGCCCCACAAAAAACCCCATCCTCTTCAAAGAACTCGTATGTGTTGATGTATGTGTCCTAGATTCTATGAAAGATTTGCATGAAGAAAAAGAGAATGATGATAATTTTCACCATTGTGAGGAGGCTAGTCATGATGTCCAACATGACAAAGCAATAAACATAGGAAATGATTTTTTTTTTTAATATTTCCACCAATGATACAAGATGTGTGCAGTTCTAGTCGGGTAGAAACCATGTTTCTACCCAAAAGGATCAACCATTTGAAAATTATGATGAACATCACGCTTCCCTTGCTGATAATTTAAATCCTAAAAACACTTTTGAGGTCACATAATTATACTCCAATAACACTAATCCTATTTTTCAAACAGTGAAAGTAAGGGAGTTGCAGACTTTCATAGTAATATACTTCACACATCAACATTCCATTGTGAGTTTGAGTAGAGTAGTAATGTACCCCCACATTGCACTTTGATTTTAATCATGATCGTGTAAGAAATAAACAGAGGTAAGCATGGTTTCATAGAGTTTGAGGTCAATAAACTCAAAGGGTTTTTCAAAACCATGAAATTAATAATGTGACTCTCTTGATTATTTGAGTGAAGAAACAATTAATTTTATAGTTCAACCCTCAAATATCCTATATCATGGAATCTGATGGTCCCCCTATTTTTGATGCCTATGATCTAAATTTATTCCTCAATCCTGATTGGATAGGGAATTTTATCCCTTTTACTATCAATACTCATCTAGAAGACAAAGTTATTGACATATGTCATGAATATTCCATGGTAGAAAAACAAAAGGTATGTTATAAACATGAAATTAATGAAGCTCTCAGCCATACAGATCCATTTCCACTTCTATATGGATCTATTGTTGACGATAATGAAGTTGGACTGCCCCAGAAGATTTATGAAACCTGTAATGAAATCCTCAATGATATTTACAACTACAGTGCTAAGAATGAAAGCGATTTCAAGAAAATCATTGATGAAGAATATGGGCTTAACCAAAATAAAAATATTGCTAGACCACATCAAATGCAAAGATATTCTCTTCTCCGTGAACATGTGGACAATCATTCATGCACTAGATTTTTACAAGGAAATGTAGACAGCGAACATCTAACAAATCCACATGAAGTCGACACTGAGGGACAACTTTGGGGCCTGGAAAAGGTGCATTCTGGAATGATCGATGATATAGGTCAAAATGATCTTGAAACCAACAAGAGGAAATTTTATCAACGTAGTCATAAGAAATATTTTTTTGCACCGACCACTTAGCTTATGGGGTACCATTCAATGTGTGATTCACATCAATAACATATATATATGCACAGGTAACCAAAAACATGAATTGCATGAATATTTTTTTTAAAAAGGCTACTAGCAAGAGTAACAAGTTTGGATATGATCATGAGCCTTATAATATTTTTCATAGGAAATATGTTCTCTAGCACATTGAGGATGTGGTTCATCCTGAGTGGACTATTTTCTTGCATCATTCATTAGTGTGAACACCGTTAGTGAAAGGGCTAATGGCCAAGTTAAATATTTGACTCAACCATGTTGGAACGAAGCAACCAGTGGTTCACATATAGGCCTATTGAGTACCATGCAAATATAGCTAAAGGAGAACATTCCAATGCACAATCTAGTGCCAGAAACCCTGTACAACCAACCTAGTCAAGAAACTAAAATATTTATCAGTAATTTTAAGTGAAACTTATATGGCGTGATCCCACAAATAGTTGTAGTTGTAGACATGTACCTCACTACTTTGTATAAATATCCTAGAACAAAATCGACGAATGAATTTGTACACACTCTTTTGCATGCTCTGGGGGACAGGACTAGTTCTAATATTATTCAAAAATAAACAAGAATTGTCAGAGGTGATCAATGTGAAATGTTTTTGAAGAGTGTTCTTCATGATACTAGAAGAATAGCTAACTCAAATGATATTTTGGATCCAGAGGAACAATGGGACCCAAACCCCTTGCATAACTTTGAGTACCTTGTCCACAATAAAAGAATGGAAAGCATTTTAAGCTTAAATGATTTAGAGTTTTCATTTTTAGCACAGAAGGGAAGGGTGGTAGACCAAGAGTCAATTATTATGTGGAAACCATCTTAAAATAGCCTAATAGACAAATACAATGTTCTTGTACTCTAAAATTACTTAGTGTTTGACATGAGATTGAGAAATGAAAATTGGATTATGGAAGCATTTCACATGGATCAATGCTGGCCCAAAACATTATTGAATAGGGGTCAATTTGGTATCAAAAATTGCACAAGTAATTATCTTTGAGGTTGTTTCATCTTAGTCTGGATTACATAGACCTTGCAAACCAGTAAAACATAATTGGGTCAAGCAGGTTATTAGTGCAATATTGTCCAAGAGAGCAACAAAAGCATGCAATTACATTTTCTAGGGTAATTGTACAGTGTTGTTAAGAAGTTTGAGCCAGCCATAGGCTTTAAGGTTAATATTAGCCCTAAGCAGAGGGACCAAGCCTACTGGAATTCGACAAACAACCTGATTTCTTGAGACTAGAAGAGACATTTCCAGATCAGTTGTTATCTCTAAGATAAGTTGAAGCCCTGTGAAATAAACTTAGAATATCCAATAGACATTAAATTAAGATAGTACTCTTGGATTGTTAGTGTAGCAGAATTGTAGTTTGTATGGCTTTATCAACCCTGTATTGACTTGGATGGATTCATTGCTACGAGGAAGTTGGCCCTAATTTTTTGTGCTTTAACTGAAGTATTATTGCTATGGGAATTTTATATTCATGCATACATTATATAGTTGTTGGGACTCTTTATATTTATGCATACATATTTTTTATGAACATGTACTACTACTAAATATTTATTGAAGAAACCCTCACCAGAATAGCAACCCTAAGGGAAAAAATCACCCTAGGACACTAGATAATATTGGATAAGACCTGTTAATAAATCTTAAGCCTGATGATGTTAATTGGTTAATGATTGTGTTCAAAAACACAAAGGTTGTGGAAGTGTGGATGTGATCTCTCAAGGGAAACTGTATAGCTGTGACAGTGGACTACATTCCCCAACTTTTTATAGGCCTATTATTTAGAGCCTTAGGTGCAAAACTTCCAGATGGGGTGGATCACTAGCACTTGTGGTGGCCTAATAATGGTTATGAAAGACTATGGAATCAATATTCCTTAAAATACAGAATTGAAAATCATGCTTCCCTTGTGACAAGTTTTCATAAATATCGAATACAAACCTTTAACAACAATAATTTAGACAATATTATGTGCTCTCATGTGATGGTAAAATGGAAGTTTCAAGAAAAGCGAGTAGTATGTGGTTTGACAGAGTTCACAAACATCCTCTTCAGGATTGCTACACATATCTTGTGGCAAATCATGTCCACTGTTGCATCAAAATTGATGAAAATTTTCATTTGCAAGTACCCAGGTTCTGTTGTAGCCTAGCAATGATAAGATTCCATCCTACAAACATTTTGGTTTTGAGGTTTCTTAGTTTTGCATGATGACTAAGCACGTAGGAAATGACCATTGTATCCATGAGGTGCTGCGATGGTTGCAGTAATTTACTAATTTCAACTAGAAGCCTTATTTTGGCACATGCTATAGCAGGATAGGAAATGAATAAGCCCTACTGAGAAGTAGTTTAGAGTTGAATAAGCTCTTTTGAGCAACAGTCTTGATTTCTTAGATTCATAGGCTTTATTTTATTGTTCTTTGCTTTATAAGGGCCAACCTTTTATGTAGTGATGATATTTTTCTTGAACGTGGAGGCTAGTTTCATATGTGCATATAATGATTCTAAGGTTCTCATGCACTTCTAAGAAGAACACGTCCCCAAGTTGGGACCAAGTGTTGTCCACCAATGAAAAGAGACTACACATGTGATTTTAATCACATTTGCAGAGTAGCATGATGATCCAAACTTTCCAAAATTTGGAAATATGTAAAAATCCATTTTCATCAAGCACAACTACATGCACATGTTTGAAAACATCATAAACTGTAAACCCACAGGAAATACCATCAGCTATAGCATTATTGTTAGGCTACATGTGGCAGATTTGTGAGCTCATCTCTTGGATGACTTGTAATTTCTTGATTCTTATAGCTAGTAATAAAGGTACAATAAACAAGCACCCGCTCTGAATCTTATGAGGCAAGACTTAAGGGAAAACTACAGTTTTTGAGATGCTTCATGGGCTTGATGATAGCAAGAAATATAGGCATATTGGTAAGTAAATAATGTATGTGAATGATTGTTTTGACATATCTAAAGGTAGAGCCACCGAAGAAGAGGAACGCACAACCCATTAAAAGAAAAAATAAAATATTTGCATGGTACATGCGAGAGATAAATTCAACACAGAAATAAAGTGTCATAAGGGCATTACAAGATAAAGTGTCCAACTTAAGGACCATAGTCAAAAGGGTGTAAATCATGCATTTCTGATAAAAATCCCAACAATAATCTGCAAACTTATAGAGAAAGTTAACTATGGAAGATTTATCTTTGAAAATGGTCTCATATCTCATGTCTGAACAAAGGTACAATAAACCAACACTTGCTCTGAATCTTATGAGGCCAAACTCAGGGGAGAACCACATTTTTTTCATATCTACTGATGACAACAGGAAATAGAGACATTGTTGATTACAAAAATCCTATGAATGGTTTTTTGGGAAGATATAAAGGTAGATTCGCTGAAGAAGAGGAACGCCCAACCCATTAAAATAAAAATAATTAGGTTTACATGATGGATGCAAAAGAAAAAATCAACAAATAAAGAAAACATGATAAGGGAATTACTGGAGAAAGCATCCAACTTTAGGAGCACAACCAAAAAGGTGTAGCTCATGCATTTCTAATAGAAGATCCAAACAGTAATCAATAGTAATCAATAAACTTATAGAGAAATTCCACTATGGAAGATTCTCTTTGAAAATGGTCTCAACTCTCATGTTTGAACAGTTTTGAAGCAGTAATATGTAGTTTAGACTTATGCATGAATATAAGGCCTCTAAATCTACATGTTTAGTCCCATTCTAGTGTTGTTTGAGTAAGAGGTTTGTAGATTCACAAAATTGGATAGGCCTATCAGAATCAAAGCTTGGATCACCTGAGTATTTTGCTCACTTTGTTCATAAAAATTCAAATGCACTAAATATGTGCAAAACCCTCTTTGTAATACAAAACATTGATGCCAAAAAGATTCCTACTTTAGGCAAAAACCATGGAAGATCATGCCTCACAGAGAAAATGGCTATAACTGCATAGCTCATAACCCTATCATGCTAGACTGGAAGGGTTGCCACCAGAAGAGCCTCACCTATTAATTAATCTCTCTAAAACAACATTTTACTACATTCACATAGAAAGAAAGAAATAACATCTATTTTAGTCAGACCCATTAAATCTTGGAAAAATCAAAAGACAATAATTAACATCCATATGATGAATCCTTGACGCATGTCTGAAGTGAAATTAACAGTACCAACCAAGAATAGGGCTAACAAAAAAAAAAACCATTTAACTGAATTACCGTGTGTAAGGGGCAACTCAAGCACATTTATTGCTCTAAAATATTTTTAAATCTATGGCTCTGTTTGAATCAATAACTCCAAACAGAATAACCTTGAAACTGGTATTTTCATTAAGTGTCTGAATCTCAGCCAAAAAAATATGAACCACTAAATCTCATCCTTCATTCCTTAAGCAAAATTGAATCTTTTAAGTGAAAATGCTTTGGGCACCGGTCAAACATATTATCCTATAAGTGTGACACATAGCCCCACAATATCACCAACGCAACCCCATGCATAGCATTCCAGTGCAAATAGAACTCCTACTCTAACATCCTCTACTTTCAGCTCCTACCTGTTTTTCAATTTCTACTTCAGAAGGTCCACTTCCTTCCAGAACGATTCATATTAGCCAGAAATTGTTTGAAAGCTCATTTAATTTATTGACAACAGTTGGTTCCTGGATATATTTCTTATTCTGCTCCAATAGTTGCTTGTAATAGGCACTACCATGCTTTGCTACAAACTATAAAGCCACAATTGCCTTGTTTTGCAGTTGAACAAACTTCGAAGCCATGTCCTTCGAAGCAAGAGGAATGATCTGCTGATTCGAATAGAACCTAGCAATCTGTTGATGCAATGCAATGTAAAGGAAGAGAGGGCTCCACCATGCTCCTCAATTTCAAAAGTGCTTGAAATTTGAAAAATTTCCCACAAAATTGTTTGAGAAGCCTTTTAAATTTGAAAAGTGCGCCATCATTGTGGGAAAAAAACTCTCCCAATAAGTAATAATGATTATATAATCACAATATATCCTGTTAATTATGATTTATTATATAATCTTAATATAACCTATTAATTATGATTTATTTATTTAATAATTAATAGTTGTTTAATTATATGTGTTAATTAAAATTTATTGATTCAATATTGGTGAAAAAAATTATTGGTTTAATATTAGTGAACACAAAATTTACAAGGATAGACATGTTGGTGAAGGAATTTTTTTTCCACTAACTCAATGAGCATGGTGGTGTTAAACTTTACATTAAGGAATCGATTACAATGGGGTTGGAAAAGTTGAGAGCTCAAAGAACCAAAAGACCATGGAGGACACAAAATTTGAAGAGAAAGTTGAACAAGCTTTTAGGAAGTAGAGATAACTAAACAATGGTGGTTGAACTAGATGTGAGAAAATGAACAAGGAAATGAGGAGTTGCAAAAAGAGATTAGAGAGGAATGGAGTTGATCAGAGAATGGTTTTGAAACAAACGGTTGATGAGAAAATATATCTCAATAAGGAGGAGTAGTCAAGGCACCTCAATGAGGTATGATGAACACACTAGAGTGGGTTTACAAGAGGTATGTGATTACAAAGTAATATATTGCATGCAATGTAGAATTATATTTTCCATGAGAAAGAATCAAATGAAATAATGGAAACCCATATCCTAAGGCCAACAGATGTGTCCCAAATATTAAGGGAGGACAAGAACCTAGTAGTGGGCATGACAGTAGACAATAGATAATTTGGCATTGTACCAACCCCGCCCCTTACTCTTTTTAAAGACAATTAGGTAACACTACACTAGCTTGCTAATAATGGTTCAAGCCCACCTAGTAGTTAGCTTACTTATGCAGGAACAATAAGAATTATAGGAAGTAGTCTTAACAATAGGGCAAGTTTGAATATTAAGAGTAGCACAATTTGGAGTTTTAGTTATTTAGAGAAAAAAACAAAAGTTTCATGAGTTTTAGTACTTATGTTGCTTTGAATTATAACCTAGGAGCATGTAAGAGAAATAATATTATATTAATGTACTATTTAGAAATTTTAGTCATATGTAAATGCTTTGGAAAAAAACATAATGATCCTCATACCTTGATATCAAACAAACCCAAAAAAATGCATTCTTAAACTCTCTTGTGTAGTTACCTGATGCCATTCAAGTAGAATATCATAATTACTTATGTCAGTAATGGTGCGATCATCTTTTTTGTTCTCTTAAAGGAACTCTTTCTAGAAATGCACCCCATCAAGCATAAATCATCCTAACATATACCTTTGAATTAATATAAATCATCCTATGATTATCCTCAAGAGAATTATCACCCATATCCATGGTGATGGTGTAAGGATTGTATCAAAGTGGTATGAGCTTCTTATGGGAGTTTGTCAATTTCTCTTTATGCAAGTCCAACCATAATCTGTCACCAACATGAGACTTATCTGGAACCTAATGGATTGTGTATCTAGTTGTACTTGGAGTTGGCAACTTTCTACAAAATATCATTAACTCGGTGTTGAATTTGTTGGATACATTCCTCAAAATTGGTTGCTTTGCTTACCTCGTTCAAAGTATGGGAGGTATCTTCATGTGTTATTCCATGAATATAGCTACATTAATTTGTGCCAATTATTGGGACCCCGAGCACACCTGAAATGGCTTATGGCTAATAGCTGAAATATGAAGAGTTATGTTAAATTTATGTTAAAAATATGGAAGGCTTTCAACACGTGTATGTGGATTCTCACAAATGTATACTCTAAGGACATCTACAATAATCCTATTGACTACTTTTTATTTATAAAACTAGCGATGGAAGGAAATGGATTTGGTCAAGCTTGATGTCCATCATGGACCAAATATTAAACCATAAAATATTGAGGAATATACTATCCCTATCAGGAAATATGGTCTTTGGAAACCCAAAATTAACCAAATTATGCTTGAATAAGAGCTTATGACTGGGTTTTGTGACAACAATATTCTTACAAGGTGCCAAAATTCCCATCCTAAGGAAGCGGTCAACAACAACAAAAACACATTTGTTTCCATGCTTGGTTGAGGGAAAGCATGAAATAAAATCCATGGGCACTAACTCCCAAGGACTATCTATAGTATGAAAAGGCCTACAATTGAGGTGGATGGCCATTTCCTTTTGAAAAATATAATTTTTCCACTGCTTACAGCCTTCGACAATAGAATACAGCTTGTTGTCATAGGTTGGGTATCTATGAAACTCATCATAGAGTGTTTGGCTATGATAGAGCATCTAATGTATGTTTCATGTGGGAACTACATCAATGACATGAGCAATTGGCTCATAGGCTTGCTATTGTGTAACCATTCATTGACGAAAGTTACTTCCTCGATGGGATAGAAGTGAAAACTTATAGTTGTCAAGGTAGGAATAATGGTGTCGGAGATAATATTGTTTCCAGAAAGAAGAGAACTAAAATAGGCTCATGAACACCATCAATATATAATGGAGATGTTGCGGTGAAAGAAATAATTAATACAAAAGTTGTGGTCAATAGGATAGGGATCATTAAGATGTTGAACCATCCAATGGAAAGATGGTTTTCAGTGCTAGTGATCTAGTCAAATAAAAGACCCCATAAATTTTTGCTTTTGGATACTCCCAAGATCCAATAAGTAATTCAAAGTGATAGGATTCATTGTTAAGGTGACAATGGAAATAACTCTGATTTAACCCAAAGTGACACCTTGTCAGCCTTGCACAACTAGGGTTCCAGTTTGAGCATCATCAGGAAGCACAATTACACAAGTGGCAACATTTCACATTTATGGCACTTGGTCGAAATATTTATGCATTATTTTCCATTGAGGGTACCTTTAACATTTCCAAAGGCACAAATCATATAATTGGAGGAATTTTGGATAACTTATCACGTTCCACTAGCTTCATGCATGAAGAGGAGCTCCCATCCTTTAAGAATATTTTGGAGGATTTCATGGCATAGTCAAGGGTCACATGTTTGAAAAGAAGAGAGTCATAGTCAATAATATGAAAATTGGCATTTTTATCATGTGGTGTAAAGGAGATGGACATTGGTGAAGAGTGCTCCATTTAAAATAATCTAAAAGCTTTCTTATGTTCTCTTTCCAAAGAAGAGAAGATATCTTGCAACAAAATGCCCAAATTTCCAACATAAAAAGACTAGGGTAAGGGTTTACTTTCTCTTCCACATGTTGAGAGGCATTCATGTATTTAAGGTGTGTTTTGTTGTTGAGTTCGCATATTTGGAAGCACAATTGCACAAGTGGAAACATCTCATATTTGGGGCACTTGGCTACAAATTTTTAAGCATGTTTTCTATTGAGGGTATCTTTCACATTCCCCAAAGCACAAATCAAATATTTTGAGGTATCTAGGATGACTTGTCACATTTCACTAGCTGCATGCATGAAGAGGATATCCCATCATTTAAGAATGTTTTGGAGGGTATTCATGACATAGTGAAGGGTCACATTTACAAAAGAAGAATGCCCAAGTCAAGAATATGACAATTGGAATTCATATCACATGTGGCATAAAGGAGAGGAACATAGGTGAAGAGTGCTCCATTTTGAAATATCTAGAACATATTGTTTATGCCCTCTTTCCAAAAAAAATATATCTTGAGACAAAGTGCCCAAATTGTTGACAAACAGGACCATGTATTGGATTATATGGACTTTGGTTTCTCCTAATTAGTTGAACCATTATATAACCCAGATCGTTAATTGTTAGGTGGACACTATCATACAAGGCTATTTGTTGGAGTTTGTTGTAAAACATTGTCAATCCTTTTCAAAGGAAGAACCAAATTAGTTCAATAAGGGATCTTGTGCTAAATTAGTATAAAAACCCCAACATTGAATAAAAATGTTATTGGTAGAAGGAATATTTCTATTTATCCTTGTTGAGATGGTCACATATGCCCACTATGATAGGGTTGGCTAGATAGAATAATAATGGTCGGTTTTGGTGGTTAAGATCTCTATGGTAATGGGAGCCTTGGAGAACAGGGCGGGGAATGAGTGATTTTGAGAAAGGAATCCATTCAAAATTTATGTTGTTTGAAATATATAAACACGATAAGGAAGAGGAAAAAAAAATTACAAAAGGATATTGATCATGACAGAAGGAAAATTTGAAGAAAGATTAAAATATTTACAAAATATTTGAGAGATAGGGAGACTTAGGAAACTCATGGTTAAAGAAATATATTGGTGTTGGAAGGTAGCACAATAATATGGAGTAGTGAGAAAGGAGTGGCATAAGAGTCTAATGGATTTAAATTTCCCACCAATATATTTAAGAGTTTTCTTCCATTTGTTTAGCATCATTTTGTTTAAATTGAGAATAGAACTCATGATTCCTATTCCATCTTGGGTCCAAAACCCCTTCGCTTGGGTTCTTTTCCCACAAAGTCTTTTATGACCAAACTCACACAAAACCATTTCAATATGCTTGTGGAGTACCTCCAAAACTACACAATTCAACAACATAATCTAGTTGTAGTAATCATAAATTGGTCAAGCTCTTGTAGTCAAGTAAGGACTTGGTTGGGTTCCCAAGTTGAAAATTAAGGGTAGCTGTGAGGACATGATAGATACGTAGGGTCAGGGCATACCTGCAAGGAATGAAAAGGTGTGCTAACACATGTTAGACAATGTCAATGCATGCTAAGAAGTGTTAGGGAGTTCCAAGGCATCACAAGGGAGAACTAGGTTAAAATGCATCGAAAGGAACAAATAAGAGTATGTGTCAGAGAGTGTCAGTGAATTCAAATGTGCCAAGGATGAAGTGTGTTAGGAGAAGTTAAGAATAGTATTTGCAAGAAGCAAGCCTACGGTTGCAATAAGGGACTTGACATAGTATTTTTAGACAAAGGGATACTTTGTATTGGGAAAAACACTATTTTTCTTTTAGCTATTATTTTTATATGAGATGTGGCACACTTTGGCTGCATGCTCATGTTTTAAACCATTCTAGATAATTGCATATTGTACATTGTTCTGTATAATTTTTGGGGCACTCAACATATGTCGACTTATATCTTGTGGGTCTTGTGCATATTGTGGTTCTTGCAAACTCTCATTTAATGCTCTATTGTTTATTTGAACTGTACATACATGTAAAATGTTGCCTATGTAAGTTATGTTGCTTATTTCTTTTATGCCCATGGTGAGATGTGATCCTTGTCTTGGTAACTAGTTAAGTGGGACAAGTTGAGCTTGGACAAGTGCTAAGGGATGCCAAAATGTGCAAGGGTGTGACAACGTGTTCCAGGGAATATCAAGGCAAAAAAAGGGAGAAACAACTTAAACTACAAGGAAATGAATAGATAATAGGGTTAATAATTCATAAATTTTCCTTTTCCAAGAGGGGCATGTAAGGAACACCGACACTAGGTGCCAATATATGCCAAGTCTTAGTGCATTCTAAGTGAAAAATTTTCCTCTATTTCTTCTCATCTAATTTCCAATAATTGATCTAAAATAAATTTAATATTAAACCATGTGAAATCATACCAAGGCATCTCAACTCATGTGAGACATGCTAAGACTTGCCAAGATCCAACACATGCCAAGTTCTAATGTGTGTTAGGGAGTGTTATGCATGCTATGAAGTGGTTGGGCATGTCGAAGAGTGATAAGGTGTGCTAGAGTGCCAATGTATGTTGAGGAGTGTTAGGGAGTATTAGGAAAAAATTTTGGAGAACTAAGTAAAAATGCATGGAAGTGACTGAATATGAGGGTGTGCCAGGGAGTTACAGGATTGATGTTATTTTCTATGTTCAATTTCAAGGGCTAGGAACACAATTTTCAACTTCAACTTCTTCATTTGTCTGAGGGTTTCATCGAATTGTCAAACAATAGGCTAAGCGGTATAATTCCTTCACAATTTGGGTTGATCAAAGGCCTCAGGAGTTTAAATATATCCATCAATAAGTTGAGAGGACACAGACACATCAAATATGGGGTCTAGACCAAAAAAATACTAAGATAGGTTAGAGACTACTGCAAACACAACATGTAACTCAGATTCAAGACATCAAAATCAAACAAGCTCAATAAATTAACTTCCAACGCATTAAAATATGGGGTTTTGACAAGCTAAACGCAATCAGAAAATAGAAAAATATTCAACTTCGTCATTTCTGGAGGTTCATTTATAAATACACGATTGGCAGGTTGTCGACGAAGGTGGGAAACATCTTAATATTACTTCCCCCTTGGAGGCCAATCTGATGTGCATATCCATAGATATGGAGTCTAGCATGCATCTCCATAGCTATGGCGTCAACCAGCTACATCAAACGATATAAAGGAGTAGAGTATCCCTCTTCGAAATTTGACAGAATGCCCACCACACTGTTCCACTTGCTGTGGCTCCTGAAGGGTGGATTTTTTGGAGGAGGGAATAAAAAATTATCAAAAAAAATAAAAATAGAATTGTTTGCTTCAACTGCAGTTTAAACTTCTATGTCAGCTATTTTTGGCTTGTGAATATCATGAAATTTTTGCTTTCTTTAAACCCCTTATTTTTCCTCTGCGTGCCATACATGCACAAGATCCATCAAAATGTAAAAAAAACTTAAATTTTCAACTCCTGTAGTTTCAAGACAAATATCTATCCATTCTAGATTCTAACAACGATTTTTATTAAGAGGACAACCTAAACCACATATACACAAGGGAGCACTAGGTAAAATTAATGCATGGAAATAAACAAATAATAGTTTGTGAATGGAAGTGTCATTGAGTTCTAGGTGTGATAAGGAGGGAGTGACAAGGTATGCTAGGTTCAGGGAAACATGTCAATATGTGCTAGGTTCTAAGGTGTGCTAATGCATGTCAGGGAGTGTCAGGGAGTGCCAAGGAAAGTCAAGGGAGCACTAGTTTCAAATGCATGGAAATTAATAAGAGTGTGTGACAGGGAGTGTCAGTGAGTTCTAGGTGTGCTAAGGAGGGAGTGACAAGGTATGATAGGTAGTTCCAAGGAATGAAAGAGTGCCAGCGTGACAGACAAGTTGTGTTAGGTGCCAGGGTGTGCCAATGTGTGCCAAGGAGTGTTAGGGAGTTACACAGAAACACAAGGGATAACTGGTTCAAAATGCATGGAAATGAATGGATAAGAGTGTGTGATATGGAGTGTCAACGAGTTCCAAGTCTTCTAAGGAGGGAGTGACAGGGTTATATGTTAGGCAGTGCCAAGGCATGCTAGAGTGCTAGGGAATGTAAGGAAGTGCTAGGGTGTTCTAGGGAGTGAAAAACATGCCAATAAATGTAGGGGATGCTAACACATGCCACAGAGTGCTAAGGGAGTGTTAAACATGCTAGGTGTTATGGCATGTCAAGATGTAAACTATGTTTCTTAGTTGTTTTATGGCCATGGTTGGATGCGAGCCTTGACTTCATAACTTGTTAAGTGGGATGAGTTGAGATTGGAAATGAGTATCCTAAGATGAGTTATAGGAAGTTCTTAGGTGAACAAGGAATAGTATAGTTGTAGTAATTGTAACTTGGTTAAGTTATTATAGTCAAGGAAGGACTTGGTTGGATTCCCAAGTCTAAAAAAAGGTAACAGTACTTGTGATGGCATGATAGCTAAGGAGTGCCAAGGCATGCCAAGGAATGGAAAGGTGCGCTAACACATGGCAGATAATGTCAATTCATGTTGAGGAGTGTTATGGAGTTCCAGGGGAACACAATGGATAATTTGGTAAAAATTCTTTGTAATGAACGAATAAGAGTGTGTGCCAAGGAGTGTCAGTGAATTCTAGGTGCCCCAAGGATGAAGTGTTTTAGGAGAAGTTCAGAATAAGACTTGTAGGGAAGCTTATGGTTGTGATAATATGTGGAAAAATTAATTTCAGAGAAAGGGAGACTTTCGGTTGGGCACAACATTGTTTTTCTAATGACTTGGTTGGGTTCCAAAGTTGAAACAAAAGTAAGTCTATTTATGAGGGTATGACAGCTAGGGAGTGCCAAGGTGTTCCAGGGAATGTAAGGTTCCCAAGTAAGGCTAGTAGTGAGGACATGAGTGCCAAGGCATGCTTGGGAATGCTAATATGTGACATATAGTGCGAAGGCATGTCAAACATGCTAAGATGTTCCAAGTTTTAAGGAATGCCAAGATGTTCAAGGGTGTGAAAAAGCGTGTCGGCTACGGTCAAGGAAAAAAATGGAGAAACAAGTTAAACTACGAGGAGATGAACACATAAGATGGTTAATAATTCATCAATTTACCTTTTTCGTGAGGGGTATGCTAGGCACACCAACACTAGGTGCGAATAGGTGCCAAGTGCCAAGTGTTACTACATTCTACGTACCAAATATTCCTCTATAGCTTCTCATCTACTTTCCAATAATTCATCTCAAATAACTTTAATATTAAACTAGGCCAAAGCATATCAAGTCATCTCAATTCGTGTCAGAAATGCTAAGACTTTTCCAAGCACTAACATGTGCCAAGTGCCAATGTGTGTCATGGAGTGTTATGCCTACTATGAAGTGACAGGGAATGTCGAAAAGTGCTAAGTAGAGAGTGCCAAATCATGTTGAGGAGTGTTAGGGAATACTAGGACAACACAAGGGAGCATTAAGTTAAAATTAATGGAAGTGAATGAATATGAGGGTGTTTCAAGGAGTGGCAATGAGTGCTAGTTGTTATGCTAAGGAGGGAGTGAGAAGGTATTATAAACATCCACACACCATATTAACCACTCACTTCTTACCATTCTCACACCATAACAAAAAACCCTAAAAATGTCATTCTTGAAATCTCTTGTGTATTTTCCTAATGTCATCCAAGTAGAATCTCGCAACTACTTATGTCAGTTTTGGTGTGATCATTTTTTTATTCTCCTGAAATAATTATTTCTATACATGCATGCCATCAAACATAAATCATCGAGTGAAAATGAATGAATAAAAGTGTTTTTTGGGGGTGTCAGTGAGTGTTAGGTGTGACAAGGGGGGAGTGAGAAGCAATGTTAGGGAATGCTATGGCATTTCAAGAACTGACAAGGTGTGATAACATGTGCCAGATAATGCCAAGGCATGCCAAGCCATGCCATGTGTTAAGGAGTCATGAGATGTGCCAAGTGTTAGGGTATGCGAATGCATGTCAAGGAGTGCCAGGTGAAAAAAGGGAACACCAAGTTAAAATGAAAATAAATGAATACATATCAGGGTTAATAATTCAGTACCTTACCTTTTAAAGAGGGGAATGCTAGGCATACAAACATTAGTGCCAATTCATGCCAACAACCAAGTTTTAGCATGTCTTAAGTGATAAATCATCCTCTATTACTTCTCTCTTAATTGTGAATAATTGATCTCAAATAAATTTTATCTTAAGCCATGCCAAGGAATTCCAAGGAATCCAAACACATGCTAAGAATTTTCAAGTGCCACTAAGTGCCAAGAGCCAATATGTGCCAGAGAGTTATAGGGCATGCTATGGAGTTCCAAGTTTTCTAAGGAGGGACTAACAAGATATGCTAGATAATTCCAAGGCATTCTAGAGTGCTAGGGAAGCATACTAAGGTGTGCCAAGTGTTAATGTTTGTTAAGCATTAGCGAGTTCCAGGGAAACACAAGGGAGCACTATGTAAAAATGCATGGAAATCAATGAATAAGAGTGTGTGACAAGGAGTGTCAGTGAGTTTCAGGTATGCTAAGGAGGGAGTGACATGGTATGCTAAGCAGTGTTAAGTCATGCTAGTGTGCCAGAGTGGCATGTGGTCAAGATGTGCCAGGTGCCAGGGTGTGCCAGCACATGCTAGTAAGTGTTAGGGAGTCCTAGGGACACACGAGGGAGCACTAAGTGAAAATAATGCACACAAATGAACAATTAAGAGATTGTGACAAGAAGTGTCAGTGATTTCCAGGTGTGCTAAGGAGGCAGTGACAAGGTATGCTAAAGGTTACGGAAACATACCAAGATATGCCAAGTGCTAGGGTGGGCCAATGCATGTCAGGCGAGTGTTTTGGAGTTCCAAGGAAAAACAAGGGATCAATAGTTTCAAATGTATGGAAATGATTGAATAATAGTGTGTGACAGGGATTGTTAGCAAATTATAGGTGTGCTAAGGAGGGAGTGACAATGTATGTTAGGTAGTTCCAAGGAATGTTAGAGTGCCAGGGTGACATGCCAAGATGTGCCAAGTTACAGGGTGTGTTAATGTGTGTGAGGAAGTGTTAGGGAGCGCCACGGAAACATAAGAGGGAACTAGTTCAAAATTCATGGAAATGAATGAACATAGAGTGTGTGATAGGGAGTGTCAGCGAGTTCCAACTGTGCTAAAGAGGGAATGAGAAGGTTATATGCTAGGAAATGCCAATACATGCTAGATTTCCAGGGCCTATTAGGGAATGGTAGGGTGTGTTAGGGAGTTCCAAGGCATGTCAAGGAATGCAAGGCATGCTAACATGTTCCACATAGTTCCAAGGGAATGTTAGGCGTTTCATGTGTTATGGAATGTCAAGATGTAAACTATGTTGCTAAGTTGTTTTATGGCCACGATTGGACATGAGCCTTGACTTGGTAAATTTTTACGTGGGATACGTTAATATTGGACATGAGTAGCCTACGATTATTTATAAGACATTATTAGGTGAACAAGGCATAGTCTAGTTGTAGTAAATGAAACTTGGTCAAGTTGTTGTAGTCGAGGCAAGACTTGGTTGAGTACCCAAGTCTAAAAAAAAATAAGGGTAGTTATGAGGACATGTCATATAAGGAGTGCTAAGGCATCCCAATGAATTAAAAGGTGTGCTAACACATTCTAGTTATTTTTAATGCATGACGAGGAGTTTTTGGGAGTGCCAGGGCATCACAAGGGAGAACTAGTAAAAAGTGCATGGAAACGAATGAATAACAGTGTTTGTCAAGGAGTGTCAGTGAATTCTAGTTGTCCCATGGATGAAGTGTGTTAGGAAAATTTCATAATAGGACTTGAAGGAGTCAAGCTTATGATTTTGATAAGGAGGCAAGCTTATGATGTACCAAGGAGTGTTAGGGAGTGCTAGAGAAACACAAGGGAGCACTATGTCACAATGCATGGAAATGAATGAATAAGCATGTGTGAAAAGGAGTTTCAACGAGTTCCTAGTGTGATAAGGAGGAGCAACAAGGAATGTTTGGTAGTGCTAAGGAATGATAGAGTGATAGGGCGGCATGCAGCTAAGATGTGACAATGCGTTCAAGGAAGTGTTAACTAGGAATGCTAGGGAAACACAAGGGAGCACTACGTCAAAATGCATGGAAATGAACAAATAAGAGTTTGTGATTGGAAGTGTCAGTGTTAAGGCATGTTAGAAGTAGGTGAAATTGGTCAACTTGTAGTATGTTCAATTGATCAAGTTGTTAAACCTGAGGCAAACCAATGTCACATGAATTGTAGTAGCTAATAACTTTATTGGGTTCCAAAGTCATGAAAAAATGTAAGGATAGTTGCGAGCATGAGTGACAAGGCATGCTAGGAAATGCTAACATGTTCCAAATAGTTTGAAGGCATGTAAAATATTCTAAGATGTGTCAATTGATAAGGCATGCCAAGATGTGCAAGGGTGTGACAATACATTCTAGGGACTATCAAGGCAACAAAAAGGAGAAACAAGTTAAACTACAAGGAAATTAACACATCATAGGGTTAATAAGTCATCAATTTACATTTTATAGGAGGGGAATGTTATGCACACCAACACTAGGTGGAAATAAGTGTCAAGTGCCAAGTGCTAGTGCATTCTAAGTGCCAAGTCATCCTCTATTACTTCTCTTCTACTTTCAAATAATTGATCTCAAAAAACTTTAATATTAAACCATGCCAAAGCATACTAATGCATCTTAATGAATGCTAGACATGATAATGATCATGGCCTCTTTAGGACTACATATCTCTTCTCCCCCTTGATCAAATGAGCTCCTTCTCACTTTATGTTACTTCCTTCATCCTAAGGACACCTTAAATAGTTTTTCCTAGACCTCTTAGGAACCCTGTAGAACTTACAGCTTTCATCCACTTAGACCTTAGGAAATATTAATTTTCCTTTTTAATTTCCTTTTAGATTTTAAACCCCATCTTGGGTCCAAAATCCCTTTGCTTGGACTCTTTGCCCACAAAGCCTTTTGTGACCAAACTCACACAAACCCATCTCACTAGGCTTGTGGAGTACCTCTCAAGCTACACAATTCAACAACATAGTCTATTTGTAGTAATAGTAACTTGGTAAAGCTCTTGTAGCCAAGCGAGGGCTTGGTTGGGTTCCCAAGATGAAAATTAAGTAAGGGTAGTTGTGAGGGAATGATAGCTAGGGAGGGTCAGGGCATGAAAATGAATGAAAAGGCATGCTAACACATGTCATACAATGTCAATGCATGCTGAACTAGAGTGTTAGTGAGTGTTAGGGCATATCAAGGGATAACTAGGTCAAAATGCATGGAAAGAATGATTAAGTGTGTGTTTCAGGGAGTGTCAATTAATTCAAGTGTGTTAAGGATGTGTTAGGATAACGTTAGAATAGGATTTACAGGAGGAAAGCCTACGGTCGTTATACGGGGCTCGACATAGCAGTTTTAGACAAAGGGAGATCACTTTGTGCTAGGCACAACATTGTTTTTCCCTTAGCTATTTTTTTATATTAGATGTGCCACACTTTGGCTACATGATAATGTTTTAAACTATTCTAGATAATTTCATATCGTACATTGTTTTGTATAAGTTTTGGGGCACTCAACTTGTGTCATCTTAGATCTTGTGTCCCTTATGCATATTGTGGTTCTTGCAAACTCTCAGTTAATGTTCTACTATTTATATGAACTGCACATAAATGTGAAATATTTCCTGTGTAAGCTATGTTTCTTAGTTGTTTTATGGCCATGGATAGATCATATGATCCTTGTCTTGGTAACTAGTTAAGTGGGAAAAGTTGAGCTTGGACATGAGTGGCATAAGATGAGTTATAGACAGTTCTTAAGTGAACAAGGCACAATCTACTTGCAGTAGGTTCAATTGATCAAGTTCTTGTGGTTGAAGCAAGCCAATGTTGTCATATGAAGTCCAGTATCCAAGGATTTGATTGGGTTCCCAAGTCGGAAAAAATGTAAAGGATAGTTGTGAGGACATGAGTGCCAAGGTGTGCTAGTGAATGCTAAGAAGTGTTAGATAGTGTGAAGGCATATCAAACAGCCTAATATGTTCCAAGTAATAAGGCATGCCAAGATTTGCAAGGGTGTGTAAATGTGTGCCAGGGACTCTCAAGCAAAAAAAAGGGAGAAAAAATTTAAACTACAAAGAAATGAGCACATAAGAGGGTTAATAAGTCATCAATTTACCTCTTCCAAGAGAGGCATGGTAGACACACTAAAACTAGGCACCAATAGGTGCCAAGTGAAAAGTCTTAGTGCATTCTAAGTGCCAAGTCTTCCTTTGTTTCTTCCCATCTACTTTCCAACAATTGATCTCAAATAAATTTAATATTAAACCATGCCAAATCATACCAAGGCATCTCAACGTATTACATACATGATAAGACTTTCCAAGCGCAAACACGTGCCAAGCGCCAATATGTGTCAGGGAGTGTTATGCATTATATGAAGTGGAAGGGCATGTTGAAGAGTGATAAGGTGTGCTAGAGAGTGCTAATGCATGTCGAGGAGTGTTAAAGAGTACTAGGAAAAAACATTAAGGGAGAACTAGGTCAAAATTCATGGAAGTTAATGAATATGAGGAAGGTGTGTCAGGGACTAGTGTTAATGAGTGCTAGATATCATGTCAAGGAGGGAGTGACAAGGTATGCTAAGTATTGGTAAGGCATGTTAGGGAATATCAAGGCATGTCAAGAAGTGCCAAAGCGTGTTATGGATTTCCAGGGTGTGCTAATTATATGTGCCAAGATATGCCAATACATGCTAGGTGCTAAGGATGTGTGGGGTGCCAGGGTATGTCAATATGTGTCACGAAGTGTCAAGGCGACAAAAGGAAGAACCAAGCCAAAATGCAAGGAAATGAACACATAAGAGGGTTAACAAGTGGAGACTTTATCTTTTTGAAAAGGGGCATGCTAGGCACACTAATAATAGGTCCTAGTACATGCCAAGTGGCATTGTGTACCAATTTCTAATGTATGTCAATGCATGCAACCAAGGTGTTACAGCGCATGCTAGGGACTACATGCATGCCAACACATGCTAGGAGAGTTCTATGCTAGCACATGACACCATGTGCTTGGGGGTCAGTGTCATGGAAATATGTTCTAGGTACAAAGATGTTCCAAGACATGCGAATTGATAAGAAATGTTAGTGTGTGTGTCAAAGCATTAATTTAAGGTGTGCCCAAATTATTGAGGAGTGTTAGGTATTTCTCATTAATAGAATTTATAGAGTTCGATTAAGCATTAAATAATATATTTCATACACACACTAGTTTAACTTTATCTAAAGGGAATTTTCTAGATAATAAACTTAATAGAGATGAATCATGTGTTGACTCATAGGAAAACTCTATTCGACTAGTCATTACTTGAGGGAAATGATACACACTAATTACTTCTTAACAAATTGACTGACTCTAACCACTATGGTGTTGTACATATTATAAAAAAGACTCCACAATAATGGTCTTAAATCATTATATTTTGACAAAAAATATAGTAATACGCACATAGCGTCATAAAAAAATCATTGGAATGATCAATGATGATGAACATTTTATTACGGTCACCAAAAGTAATAAAAAGAGCATTGGTGAGGGTCATTAAAATTTCGTCACTAGAAGTGTCACCAAATAGAGAATTAGTGATGGGCCTTTAATGACCCTCACCAAAAGTGTCATTGAAAATGGCTTTGGTGACAAACCTTAATGGACCATCACTATATACACTTACAACGATGATTTTTTAAGGACCATCACCATTTGTGACATTGGTGACAGACCTTAAAGGTCCATCACAAGCATGACCCTCACCAATGTCCTTTTTTCTGGTAGTGATTTATATCTTTTTATGATTATGTTTAGAAATGTATTATGCTGATTGGTTGACCTTGCAGGAGATATCCTCCCCAAATGATGTTAAGGTACATTTGTTCGTTTATGATTTGGTTTAGTTGACAGAATATGCCTTATAGGAAGGAGATCAACTTTACTAGAAAGATGGTATATTGCAAATATTCTCCCTATGAATTAGATGAGCAGTGTAGTGTTGGGAACTCTTTTAACTTAGTAGACACATTAACAATTTTGGAGGAAGAAATAATAATTTTCAAAGCAGATAATGATATAATCATGCAGGCATAGGAGAAACAAGCAGGAGTAAATGCAATAATTCTTCATACTCTATCAGAATTGTAGAGAAAGGGACCACTTTGGATCAGATATGGACAGGAGGATGGGACTAATGGGGAATATGGCACTATTCATCTTGGTTTTCATAGGTTGGATAGAGATGACAAGATCAAAGAAGTCATGTTCTTGGACACTCCGGATAGGAGATGTGATAGACACAGGTACTATTCTAGTTCTGGTTCTGACATGCACTATGATTGTCATCATTATCATCCTTACAAGATGAGTGATAGGGGGTACTTTTCATATGAGTTAAAGAAAGCAAATACACCTACATTTCATGGAGAGATGAATAAATCACAGGATGCAGAATCATGGTTTCTTGGAATGAATAAGTTATTCAGGATACATGATTACTGAGAGAGCATGAGGGAAAAAATAGATATATTTAGTCTTAAAAGGTAAATCATATATGTAGTTAGAATATGTAAATAACATCATATATATTCGTGAAGAGGATTTGACTTGCAGTGAATTCGAGAGACTATTCAGGAAGAAGTATGTATGAGAGAGATATTATCAAGACAGGGAAGAGGAGTTTTATGAGCTAAAGATGGAACCTATGACTAATGAGGAGTACACTAGTAGGTTCTTGGAGTTATTGAAATATGGGCGTCACCTCAAGGATGAGAAGGACAATATTGAAATATTCATAAGTGGGTTGTCGATAACATTCAAAGATATTATTGAGTTTGGAGAGCCTAGATCATTGGAGGATACCATCCGGAAGCTAAAGCACTGTTACGAGTAATAAGAGCACAAAACTGAGAGTAAGAAGGATTTGAATGGTAATGATAAGAATAAAAGGAAATGGGATAAGAAGCAGGCAAGACCTAAGGACACAGGTAACAAAGAGAATGCAACACTGTACAAGAATCTTAATGCATCTAATAAAGGGCAGGGATTTTAGTTTAAGGAACAGAACAAGGGTGCATGCTAGAAGCCTAGACAATGTTGGACTTGTGGAAAAGATCATCGTGGGAGATATTTTCCACAACATCGGGGTGGTAGAATGCAGATCTATAGTGCTCAGGGGGCACAGAAAGTGAGAGATGTTGGGTAGAGTATTCCTAGGATCTATGCAGCACTGGATAATAGGAAGTAATATCACTAGGAATCTATCATCGAGATAGATGATAAGATTTCTGATTAAGTTGTTTGTATTTTGATTTACCCTGGATCTAATTAAAGTTATGTTCATGCTGACCTGGTGGATAAGTGTGGTTTGAATAAGGAAGGGTATGAAAAATCTTTCTTAGCGCAATTGGCTACAAGTACTAATAAAAGAGTTTATCATTGGGTAATAGTTTGTGCATTTTACTTGAATGGTATGCTTACCTCAGCACATATGAATGTATTGTCGTTGGGATTGTATAGCATGCTTTTATGTACGGACTAGTTGTATCTTCATAGGACCAAGGTAGATTGTTATAAAAAGGCTATTGAGTGTCTGGATGACAATGGGGAACAAATATTCTTACTAGGTAAGAAGAAAGAAACATCAGTTAGGACGGTGACAATTATGCAGGCCAAGTGTATCAGCTTGTGGCACACTGGTATTGTTTGTGAAGAAGAAATATGGTACTCTTACATTATGGATTGATTACATGAAGTTGAACAAGTTGACCATTAAGAACAGGTATATGTTAATGAAAATTGATGATTTTTTCGATTAGTTGAAGGGAGCAACATTGTTCTCAAAGATTGATATGAGATCCGGATATAATCAGGTACACATTAAAGAAGATGACATTGACAAGAAAACTTTTTGGACCAGGTACATGCATTATTTGTTTGTTGTAGTTCCATTTGGTTTGAATAATTCTCTAGCTACTATTATGTGCTTGATGAATAGTATGTTGCGTCCTTATCTGGACAATTTTTTTATTGTATTCATTAATGATATATTGGTATATTCTAAAAATGAAGAAGATCACATCGAACATTTAGCAACAGTGTTGAGATTTCTAAGAGAACATCAATTGTATGTTAAGCTTAGCAAATGCAATTTCTCGTAGCCATGGGTACATTTCGGTCATGTTGTCTCCAAGGAAGGCATAGCAGTACATCCAAAAAATATAAGGGCTATCATGGAGTGGGCATCTCCTAGGAATGTTGATGAGGTAAGTTCCTCTATGGGGTTAGTAGGTGATTACAAGAGGTTCATCGGGAGCTTCTCATGGATTTCTTATCCTGTCACATCATTGCAAAGGAAAGGTAAGAAGTTTGAATAGACAGAGGAATGTGCATCCAGTTTTGAATAGTTAAAGCAGTTTTTGACTCACACTCCAATGTTAAAAATCACATATCCAGACAAAGATTTTATGGTATGTAGATATGCTTATAAGAGAGGGATAGTGGATTCCTTATGCAGGAAGGATAGGTGGTATGTTATGAATCACAGAAACTAAATGAGCATGAGAAAAACTATCCGACACATGATTTGAGTTGGAAAAAATCATTCATGCATTGAAGATGTGGAGGCAGTATCTTTTCGGCAGACGATTTTTATTGATAAGTTATCATAGTGGATTGCAGTATCTATTTGACCAACCAAATCTCAATTCCAGGCAAGCTATATGGTTTTCCATGATCAACGAGTTTGAATTTGAGATCAGGTAAATTAAGGGTAAAGAGAAAAGGGTTACAAATGCTCATAGTAGGCAGATATAGGTGAATCATATAGCAGTTATGAGTTACTATGGGACAGATCTACAAGATAGGATCTTGCAATCAGATCAACAAGATGCCAGGTATATGGAGCTTAGGCACAAATTGCAATAGAGTAGAGCTATAGGTACATGTACATGTAGTGGTATTAATAAAGGTACATATAGTGGTACTGGTATAGGTAGATGTAGTGGCACAGGTACAAGTACACAGGATATGGACTATTGTCTCACAACAGAGGGCTTGATCAAATTTAGAGACATGTATATGTACCAGACATCATTGACCTCAAAAAGGTTACCTTGAGGGATTTTCATGTGAAACTGTATTCAAGCCACCCACACTATCATAAGATGCTGACAGCAATAAAGAAGTTTTACTATTGGCTAAATTACATAGTTTGTGGCTAGGTACCTGGATTGTCAACAGGTAAAAGTAGAGTGTAAGAATCGAGGTGAACTAATACAGTCAATTCTAATTTTAGAGTGAAAATTTCCATGGAATTTATCATAGGTTTAATATGGAAATCTAGACAACATGATTCCATCATGGTTGTGGTGGACAGGTTGACGAAGGTGGCACACTTAATTCCAGTGAAATATGCTTAATCAACGAATGATGTAGCACATGTATTCATCAGGGATGTGGATATATTGCATGGTCTCCCACAAAATATTGTGTTAGTCATGGATGCGAAGTTAAATTCAAAGTTTTGGAAGGTGTTGTTTGCAGTTTTGGGAAAAAGTTGGCCTTCAATACAACTTATCATCCATAGACCGATGGACAAACAGAGAGGGTCAACAAGATATTGGAATATATGTTGAGGATGTGAGTGATGCATCAGCGGTGAAAGTGGGAAGAGTATATTCCACTGGTAGAGTTCGCTTACAACAATGGCTATCAAGATTTTTTTAGGATGAGTCTGTTTGAGGAATTTTATGGGCGGGGTTGCAATACTCCCATCATTTGGAGTGATCAAGTTAACAGGGTGTTGATTGGACCAGAAAATGTGTTAGGGAGCTATATTACTAGTGTCGTCCCTTATTATTTTTAGCGTAGCCCCCTTATTGTTATTTTTGTACCCTGGTAGTCTCGATATTGTTATTATTCTGCCCTTACATTATTACTGTTAGGTAGGCTAGGATTATATTGTGACCCCATGGACTCCTATATATAGAAAGGAGGTTTTTCCATTTATGTCATCTTTTGGCTCAAGAAGGTGATTGTTAAAGGTAACCTTAATGCTTCACATTAATTATCAACCCAGGGCAAGTCTATTTATTTCAGGAGTGCAAGAAAAGTATATGCGAGTGAATTTAGAGGTCAACTACTCTAGATCGTTGTAATAAATACTATCTAATTCTTGAAGTTTAATTAATCAATTCAAAAGTAAACTATGAAATACTTCACACCAATCAAAGGTTGAAACTATAGTCTGATCTAATGCAGAAAGTAAACACTCAATGTTGAAATTAAAGATCTTTCATAATTGAATGACAAGCTTAATGAATTGAACAACAATAGAAAAGGGATACTTAATAAATAAAAAAGATATGATATATTAAAAAATTTCAATGGAATTCTCTATAATTCAACTAATAACAATTTTCAGAACTGAACAACAAACCATACATTCACACTTGCAATGGAAAAACTCAAGAAATAATCAATGTGCAGAATTGAACAACAACTACTTAACCATGCTAAAATCAATTTAATGAATGTAAAAACGTCACTCAACAATAAAAGAATATTAATGAATAATTCAACCTATCTGAAAAGGAATTTGTAACACACCACAATTTCTATTACTGAATTGAATGATAATTCTACAAAGCGTAAAGAATAACTAAATTGAGAGAATCATTAAATAAACATATAACACAAAATAACAAGAGAACTCCCAGGGACCAGGCCTGTAGCCTGCATAAGTCTTCTGCCAAGGAATACTCAAAATCTGCTTATAATAAAAATGCTAACTCTTCCATTAATCAATAAGACAAGTACATCATCATGAGTTCATAGACTCAATTTGAATAAAATGTTTATTACAGAAATTACAATACACGAGAGAAAAGCTCTCCGTAATCTTTCACCTGCAGCCTTTTATAACTTAAAGGAGAAATAAAACAGAGAATAAAGAACACTCAGGATCAAGAGATCCTGAGGCTTCATAATCATCAGATGAATGCTTCAAAGATATTCATGTCTTTTCATCTCTTGCTGATTTTTAGGAACCAGATGTGATTGCATTTTCTTTTCTTGACTGTTGCCATTTGGTCATTTGGTTAGCAGTTAGTTTATTCGTATTCCCTATCAATAAAGAAAACAAATGTTAATTTTTATACTATTAAATACATCATTTATTAATAATTCATTTTACCCTACTTTTACATTATTCTCCTTTGAATTATTTCTAAAATGAAGGAAAACATATAAAAGTTAATAATAAATCATGCTAGATATAGGGCTAAAATGTACCTTTTCCTTGGCCTAGCATACTCCCCTACTTACCTTTCTTCATGTCCTCGTGCAAACAGATGATTGAGGTGTATTTGATTTAATGAATAGGCAGGATATACCTCTTCCTTGTAAAGTATAAAACCATGATTTTGTTTCACTTTTGCAAATGCTAAGTTTGTATGTCCCTCTGGAAATTCATAATCATGGTGGTAATCTTCATGAGGCTACCATATGATGGGGAATTTATATCTGCATCTTTTCCATGTAGGACCCATGTTTAAAATTAGATTACTATATGGATGAAAACGAGAAGAAGCAACTTTAAAATTCATGTAACCAAATGGCTCTCTATTCTTAACGTTATTGGTAGAGGCATGCCATCTTTGTTTAGCTGCTAATAAAGCTTCTTCATGAATATTATGGAAGTATGATTTCCAACTATGTACAATATCTTTGTGAATTGGCCCTAGCTTGGCTGTCACTCCTTCTCATAATCATGTAAAGGTGCATTCTGAGGGCTCGGAGGGGGTGTATAGGATGGCCCTGTTTCTTTTGGCAATGCTGAGGTATTTTGCTGATGTTTTATTCTTGCATACCATCTCCATTTTACTGGACCTAGGGTCGCGACATAGGTTCTCTTCCCTCTAGCTTTCTTAGGGACTGGAATCTCTATTATTAGACACTTAACTTATGCTCTATCAAGGTTTCCTTCAGGGGAAGGTAGGGTAGGATTGAAAGATCTATCCCATGCTAACTGATGTTTGTTTAAATCATGAGAAATAATCAATTTTATCAGGCCATGATAGTTGAAAACTGTGTGATATTTTTTAGCTTTCCTAATACGAATAACAATGTCATGCAATATAGAATTCAAGAAAAAGGGTAAAGTAATTGAAATATTTTGTTTGAGTACAACTAAAAATTTGAGTTGATGAGAATTTATGATGTCCTGGCATCTGTCACATGTGATATACCTTTGGATAATGACTGTCAGTTATCACCAGGGCTACTTCAAGGATGCAGGGTCCATACCTTTTCCTTTTCCTACCAATTTCTCATCTAGGTCCTGGTATATTGAAACTACTTCTTGTATGAGGACATGTTTATCAGTCCACTTTTTCCCTTCGATTGGAAGTCTAGATACCTCATCAATTACTTCTTCGGAGATTGGTATAATTCTTCCTTTAACTATGGTGTGCCCTTACCATAGGTTCTGCAGGAATTAATTGCTATGTCCATGTTTAACCCTTGTAGCTTGTCCAAATATCAAATCCAACCAGATTGCTGGAGAACCGTACAAGCCAATTCCGTAACTTGAAAGTTTGTGGGTTCATTGCGAAGATAATTTCCACCCATAGCTACTGTGTTTTCGGAACTGATTTCTTCACCCTTCTACATGTGCTTCTCTTAGCTCTATTAGTTTAAAACAATAAAAACATTGCATGCAGATCTTATAAAATATATTATTAGAAATGTGATTGCATGACGTTAATGTAATGATTCTATTGTCCAATCAGCTTATTCGAACGGAGTCTCATAATTAATTCACATGCCAGTTTATTATAGATATCGCACCCCCTCCAATGAGAGAAGGGCTTCCACGACCTTTAAGCACAAGAAAAGATGAAAAATGGAAGCAATTATGAATGCACAAGAAATAGAAGTTAGAGGCTAAAAATCATAGAAAATGTACATCAGGTGGAAATGACCAAAAAGGGAGAAAATCGGAGGAGAAATTATTATGAAAAGATTTCCAATTTTGATGGCATAATATGACGAAAGCATGACCGGTGATAGATTATGACAGATTTTTTTATCACTTAATTCGGCATAATGAAGATAATTCATCCAAAATCAAAGTTGATTATGCATGTAGGTTATTATGATGATAACACTTAGTCAAGCAGTACATTATGCTTCGGAATGGATCAATAGGAGATAGGGGCATTTAAAATAGTTGGTTGTTTGTCAAAAATACTCCACTACCACAAGTAGAGCCACTGTTTCCAGCAGGTGTCCATAGCCTCGACAGAGTTGTTGTTTTTAACCCAAAAAAATGAGCCAAAATCATCTATTTAAAAGTAGAAACTTTTCTTATTTTGTGGAGAGACCACTATGCTGGTCTGGTGGCCAGATAGTCATAGTGCCATTCACAGGGATTTAACAAAGTGATCAGGACAGTTCGTGATGAGATCTCTTGTCCTTCAAGAAGTTTTAGTTGTTGAGAAGGTCACTGCCCTAGTATGGTGGCCATTGTGGGAATGTCACATGTTAGATCCTCATGATCATGGTAGGCTAGCTCGTAATGAGACTGCTTATCCTCTCTTTTTACATCGAAATATATTTTCTTTAAACATAAATGGAGGGAGGCTCATTAACTCCTTAAGATTTAGGGATGGTGTAAGAAGTAAAAAGAATGTTAATTCAATTGATGCCCTTATTCCTATATCCTCATGCCAACGAGAATTACAACTTGAGAGTGTAAAAATATAAACCAACATGAAACTATGATAATGGGTTGTGTGATAATATGTCTGAACAGGAGATATCTAGCCATTCATTGTATAGATAAACCGTGCCAGCTTCGTATGTAAATATATCAATCAAAATTTCAAAAGAACATAATATTAGTAATATCACTGCTTTTCCCTTTTTTAGGTGAAAATTCCTCATTCAATAAAATGGTTTTTTTATGGAAAGAATGTGTAAAGGAAGAGTGGATATTAAAACGAAATCATCAAAAGACAGAAAAAAAGCTTGCTACTTTGAACAACAAATTTTGTAAAAACAGAAAACAACAAGATTGCAGTTGTTTAATGGGTTCGAACAACATCTTTTCAAATGGATTGAATAGCAGCTATTTAATGGATTTGAATAGCAAAATTAAAATTAAAAAAATAAAACACGCTAAAAAAATAGTTTTTCAATTGGATTGAACAACAACTATTCAATTGGATTGAACGACAGCTATTCAATTGGATTAAACAACAATTGTTCAATGAACAACAATTTTTTATTTTTTTTTAAACGTTGAAAAAAACAGTTGTTCAATTGGATCGAACAAAAAATTTTCAATGAATTAAACAGCAAAAATAAAAAACACACTGAAAAACAGTTGTTCATTTGGTTCAAACAGTAAATGTCCAATCAATTTAACAACAGTGGTTCAATTGTTTTAACAGCAAAAGCAATCAAACACGCAAAATAAAAAGAATGTGACTTTTCATTTGCTTCGAACGAAAATTGTTCATTCAATTGAACAATAGCTGTTTGATTGATTTGAAAAACAGAAACAATCAAAAGAGAAAGAAAATGGAATTCTTTTACACAATGACGAAAAAAACTGTAAACTAGAATGAAATGCAGGAAGCATATATACACTAATTACAAATAAAGAAGTAACAAATTTTTACGAAGTTGAAGCTGTCGGGTCATTGTTCCCTGTAGCTAAAATTTGGATAATGGGATCATCACGCACCTTCTGGAAGAAATACTCTTTTGTAAGTGGTTTATGATAGAGGCGCACTCGGTATCCATTGACTCGAAAGACAGAGCCAGATCCATCTATGTTGGTCAGGGTAATGGTACCGTTGTTGTGAACTTCCTGAATCTCATATGGCCTGAGCCACCTTGTTTGTAACTTACCTGGAAAGTCTTGGAATCTGGAGTTGTAGAGGAGCGCCCAATATCCTTTCTAGAATGTCTTCTTTTTGATGAGGCTGTCATGCCACTTAGCCCGTTGTTGTTGAATAAGTGTAGTGCGTTGTAGAGAAAGTAGACGTGATTCATCTAATTCATTTATCTGATGAAGTATTTTAACTTGGGCCTCTGTCAAATCCAACCCCACTTCCTGGGCTATTCTAATAGTCTTTATCTCAAATTCAATGGGAAAAATTGGTTCGTTAGGTCCCTATATTACTAGTATAGTCCCTTATTGTTGTTAGTGCAACCCCCTTATTGTTATTATTGTACCCTTGTAACCCCCATATTGTTATTATTGTGCCCTTAAATTATTATTGTTAGGTCAGCTAGGATTACATTATGGCCCACTAGGATTACATTGTGGCCCCATGGACTCCTATATATAGAAAGGAGGTTTTGTAATTTTTATCATCCAATAATTGTTCATCCATGTAATGTATTGGAGGTTTCCCCCTCGAAGTGGCTTATTTCTAAGGTGTTGATATCTCTTTTCTTCTATTATTGGAGTTGGTTTCACAACATTTGGTATCAGAGCTTGGGATTCTAGGGTTTTGCTGCTCCAAACAGGTCATCATGGCATTTTTGCTATAAGGTTTTTTCTACGAAGGTTCAGAATCAAAAAAATTTAGAGTACGAAGCCAAAATATTGAGGAACATCATTGCAAAATTTTAGAGCCTCGTTAGCAATATTTTCGAAGATATGATCTGTGGAAGGTAGGTCATTTTGCAGGCTCTTGAATTTAACCTAAACAGGTCATCGTGTAATTTTAGATATAAATTTTTTTCTAAAAAGGTTCAGAAGCTGAACTTGTTAGAGTGCGAAGCCGAAATCCTGAGGAACATCATCGCAAAATTTTAGATCTTGGTTCGCAATATTGGAGGAGATATGATTTGTGGAATTTAGGGCTTTTTCAGGCTTCTGAATTGCATCTCAAAGACGTGATCATGGGAAAATCTTCGTAACTCTCTCTCTGAGCATCGGATTGGAGTGTTGTAAAAAGTGACTGCAAGTACACAGACTATAGTTTTCTGTCTATCAATTTCAGAGCCACGAAAGGAAACATTGACATGTGGCAATTCATACAAGTTTTCTATACTGAACCAGTCCATATTTGGGTCATTGTGGGAGATTGGACATAAATTTTCCTTGAAGAATATAAATCAGATTAGACCTATGGCATTTGAAAGAAGCTTCAAAGGGATGCTACAGAGCTGAATTTCAGATATTGAGGATCTGCAATTATAGAGATAATTCAATTTCAATATTGAGATCCTCAAAAGCAAGTAAAAGGTGCGTATTTGATTTCCGAATTGCATAAGTCTTGTTTTAAGAATCAAGTTGAATTGATTCCAAGGGAATATTGTAGAATACATATCAGTGTTGGATTCTAAAATGGCCCCTAAAAAGAATTCAACACCCATTAAGCCTTTAGAAGGCTCTACTATGACTCATCAACATGAAGAATGGAAACATGACATATCAAAATTACAAGAGAAAGTGCAACAAATTTCGCTCTCGCAAAGAGCAACAAAAAATGACATGGAAGTTTTGAAGAAAGGCGTGGAAACTAATATGGATGCTTTGAAGAAAGGAGTGGAACCTAAGATGGATGGTTTGAAGAATGGCATGGATGGCATGGAAGCAGGCATGGAATCTAAGATGGATGACATGGAAGCTAAGATCGATGAAAAAATGGAAAACATGAAGAATGATCTAAAAGTATAAAAGTAGACATGGAAGGTTTGACAAAGTTGATACAGGAAATGTTTCCTAATGGTGAAAATATAGTAGAGGATAATCATGATGAGAACAAAATAAATGTTAATCGTGATTTCATAAACTCTAATGTTGGAAGGAAGAACCACCATATTCCAAAAATGGATATGGGGAAATTTGATGGAAAGGATCCTGTAACATGGATAATACAAATGGAGCAATATTTTGATCTCAATAATGTGCAAAACACACAAAAGGTATGCGTCGCAACTTTACATTTAGAACAAAATACATTTGTATGGTATTAATGGCTTTGCTCCCATAAAAAAATTGTCACTTGCTCAATTTTTACAGAGGAAATGATAGCACATTATGAGGATACAAAGAGAAACAACTTCTTTAGCTAATTGATAAATCTCAAACAAAAGTGTTCAGTGGGGGAGAACATTGAGGACTTCCAAAAATTGAATATAAGGGTAACTGATATTTCAGAGGAACACAGGATTGATCTCTTCATAGGTACTTTAAAGGATAACATCCAACATGAAGTTCGTGTTTCGGAACCTAATTCATTGGAGAAGGCATTCAAGTTGGCAAGAAAAATTAAATGTAAAATTATGGTGACAAGGAAGCCTACCACTCACTTCTATAAAGATGGAAGTGTTGCTACTCCTATATTTCCACAACCTACAAGGTTCACACCACAACAATTGGAAGAAAAAAGAACAAAATGGCTTTGATACAGTTGTGATAGGAAATACACTAAAGGTCATAAGTGTGTTGAGAAGAAGTTATTTTACATAGATTGTGAAGAGGAAGAAGAAAATGAAAAAGAATTTTCAAAAGAAGAGGGTATACACCAGGAACCAACCCTAGAAGAGGAAGAAATGAGTCCGACCATATCATGTAATGCATTGGCAGGAATTACCACTCCTCAAACTCTTAAGGTAGAAGGACATATCAAGAATAAAAAGGTAATAGTGTTGATTGATTCAGGTAGTCCCCATAATTTTATTCATTTTAAGGTAGCCAAGGAATTGAATTGTTTCCTATACCCAGCACCAGAATGTCAAGTGATGGTTGCAAATGGAGGAGCTATAAATTGCTCTGGAAAATGCCATAATATCAAGCTAACCATGGGGGAATATGTATTTAATAGTCCAATTCTTTCGATTCCTATGGGAGGTGATGATGTTGTACTAGGAGTACAATGGCTACAATCTTTGGGGACAGTAGCTTTTAATTTTCAAGAAATTTTCTTGAGATTTTTTCCAGAAGGTAAGGAAGTTGAATTACGGGGTATTGAAGGGAAGCTAGGAAATGTAATAAGCTCTAATGACATGACAAAGCTTCTAAATAAAGAACAACGAGACGTAATTACACAATTATGCTCACTAGAAGTTTCAACATCAAAATCATATATTTCTGTAGATCTCCAAAGAGTCTTGGAAAATCATTCCAAGGTGTTTGAAACTCCCAAAGGACTCCCACCTATTTTTGATCATGATCATGCTATTCATTTGATTCCCATAAGTGTTCCTCCAAACATCTGGCCTTATAGATATCCTTACGTCCAAAAGAGCAAAATTGAACGTATGATTGTAGAAATGTTAGAGGCTGGTATAATTCAACCTAGTCAAAGTTCTTTCTCTGCTCTTGTAGTATTGGTACACAAGAAGGATGGATCATGGCACGTGTCCAGATTATAGGGAGCTCAATAAGCTCACAATTAAATATAAATTTCCCATTCTTTTGATTGATGAATTATTGGATGAATTACATGGAGCAATTTATTTTACCAAGTTGGATCTTCATTCAGGATATCATCAAATTAGGATGAAGAATGAAGATATTCCGAAAACAGCATTTCAAGTTCATGATGGTCATTATGAATTTTTGGTCATGCCTTTTGGCCTTACCAATGCACCTTATACATTTCAAGGATTGATGAATTCCATTTTCAAAACCTTGCTTAGAAAATTTGTGCTAGTATTTTTTGATGATATACTAATCTACAGCAGGTCTTGGAAGGATCATGTTCAACATGTTGACAGGGTGCTCAAACTATTGCAGGAGAAACAATTGTATGAAAAAACATCTAAATGTTTCTTTGGAGTACAAGAGCTGGAATATCTAGGTCATATTGTATCTCACAAGGGTGTTAAGGTAGACCCTAACAAAATTAAAGACATTAAGGAATGGAAAGTCCCCACAACCATTAAGCAATTGTGAGGATTTCTCAGGTTAACAGGGTATTATCGCAAGTTTGTTAGAAATTGTGGGAGAATAGCAGCACCTCTAACAACATTATTGAAGAAAGATGCATTTTCATGCACTCCTGAAGCAACTAAGGCCTTTGAACATCTTAAAGAGGAAATGTGCATAGCACTGGTCTTAGCTACACCAAACTTCACAAAAACCTTTACTGTGGAATGTGATGCCTCAAGAAATGGAATTGGTGTTGTTTTAATGCAAGAAGGAAGATCCATTTATTTTGAAAGTCTTCCAATAAAAAGAAAGTATTTACAGAAAGCTATTTATGAGAAGGAAATGTTAGCAATACTGCATGTACTAAAGAAATGGCAACCTTACCTAATGGGAAGACACTTCAAGGTAAAAATTGATCATGATAATCTTAAACACTTTTTGGAACAAAGACTATCTTCAGAAGAGCAGCAAAAATGGGTCACAAAGATGTTGGGTTATGACTTTGAAATAATCTATAAAAAAGGGAAGCTAAATGTTGTTGCAGATGCACTCTCAAGAAAGAATGAAGAGGTGGAAGCATTTCTTTGTGCCATTTCTATTATCCAACTAGATTGCATAACCGAAGAAAGGGATGAATGGAAGAAGGAAGAAGAAGTGTGGACACTCATTCAAAAGTTGCAGCAATATCATAGTACATCTGATACATTTAGTTGGAAAAATGATTCCTTATGGTGCAAAGATCGCTTATATCTTCGTAAGAATTCCCAACTAAAACAAAAGATTCTTTTTGAATTGCACACTTCTCCTTTAGGAGGACACTCAGGATTTTTAAAAACTTACCACAAGGTGAAGAAATAATTTTTTTTGGATGGCCTTAAATCTGATATTCAAAATTTTGTGGTGGAATTTTTGGTTTTCTATAAGAATAAAGTTGAGACAATTAGGACCCCAGGTCTTCTAGAAACTTTATCCATTCCAAGCCAATGTTGGGAGGATATTTCAATGGATTTTATCACAGGTTTACCTAAGTCCGAAGGAAAGAGTGGCATCATGGTGGTAGTTGATAGAATTACCAAGTATGCACACTTTTGTGCATTATCTCATCCATTTAAAGCTAGTATAGTTGCTACTACATCTATGGAAACAATTCAAAAGCTACATGGAAACCCAAAGGTTATTATGAGTGACAGAGATCCCATTTTTACTAGAATTTTTTGGACGGAGTTATTTTATTGTTTAAGTACTCAATTAGCTCATAGCTCATCTTATCATCCTTAGTTCGATGGTCAAACTGAGATAGTAAATAAGTGTTTGGAAGGATATCTTCGTTGTTTTGTATCTGATAAACAAACACAATGGGTCAAGTGGTTACCTCTCACTGAATGGTGGTATAACACTTCCTTCCCTACTGCAACAAAAATGACCCCATTTATGGAACTTTATGGATGTCATCCACCGTCCATCAGATCATCTTTAAGAGAAAATTGGAAGGTTCAAGTAGTGGAAGATCACATTGAGCATCAACAAGAAGCTCTCCAACTCTTAAAGGATAACCTAAATTTGGCATAAAATTGAATGAAACAACAGGAAGATCAACATCACAGCGAGAGAAGTTTTAATGTGGGAGACTGGGTATTCTTATGGCTACAACCATAGAAACAAATTTCCCTCAAGCAAGCTAAGAAGGATAATAAATTATCGCCAAAGTACTATGGTCCTTACAAGGTGTTTCAAAAGATTGGTACTATGGCATACAAATTGGAGCTTCATGCTTCTTCACGAGTGCATCCAATTTTCCATGTTTCATGCTTAAAGAAGGTTATAGGTGAAAATATTCCAGCTCAAACAATATTGCCAGAACTTGATGAGGAAGGAAAAATCATATTGGAACCTGAAGCGGTCACGGAAACAAGAACTCGACAGCTACGGAATCGATCAATTTCAGAGTATCTCATCAAGTGGAAGAATTTACCCACTGAAGATTCTACATGGGAGGATGAGAATTTTATACAGAAGCACCCAGAGCTACTCAAGCGTTGAGGACAACACTTTTTTGAAGGAGAGGGGCATGTTAGGTCCCTATATTACTAGTATAGTCCCTTATCGTTGTTAGTGTAACCCCCTTATTGTTATTATTGTACCCTTGTAACCCCCATTTTGTTATTATTGTGCCCTTAAATTATTATTGTTAGGTCGGCTAGGATTACATTGTGGCCCACTAGGATTACATTATGGCCACATGGACTCCTATATATAGAAAGGAGGTTTTGTAATTTGTATCATCCAAGAATTATTCATTCATGTAATGTATTGGAGGTTTCCCCCTCGAAGTGGCTTATTTCTAAGGCGTTGATATCTAGACACTAGTACAAAATAGCTAATTAATTACTAAAAAAATGACTAAAAATTCGATATAAACGACTATTTTTCAATCGGTGACCAATAGTAGCTAATTTACAGTATCTTATAACGCGATCAACTTTTATTCGTTTTTAGCTTATCATTAATTGGTTATCTCAATTTTGTTGTCTAGTAGTATATTTGGTCATTAATTTAGTCACTGATTTGGTCATTAATTTAGTCATTGATTTGGTCATTGATTTAATCATTGATTTGGTCATTGATTTAATCATTGATTTGGTCATTAATTGTCACAATTAATGACCAAACATACAACAAAATATATTACTATATAATCACCCAAAAAAACCAATTAAAGACCAAAAAAATATGACCAAAATGTTGGTCGTGTTATAAGATACTGTAAATTAGCTACTAATAGTCACATATATGAAAATTTTAGTCATTGTTTGAAACTAATTAATAACCAAAGAAATATAACTAAATTTTTGGTCGTGTTATAAGATACTGTAAATTAGCTACTAATAGTCGTATCTATGCAAAATTTAGTCATTATTTGTAATCACAAATTTATCATTTGTAGTAGTCATTTATCTTTTTTTGGTATCTTCATATTCATTATATAATCCACTGATTTAGTAGTTTATATTCATTTCATTTACTTTCACTAGTAATCATTATAAATGACTAATTTAGTCGTATATTTATTTTATTTGTGTTCACCATTAATCACTATAAACTACTAATTTAGTAGTTTTAAATTGATTTTATGTGTTCATTATTAATCAACATAAATTAATTTGTATGGTTTAAAAATGTCATACAATGTGCACGCTCATCTAATATGAAAACATAAAGTTGCATATGTTAATTACAATACTAAACAATAAGTGAAATTATAAATAATTTCAACAACATAAATTATATTATATGAAATGTTAAAGTATTACAATGAGTTTCTAATTTAATATTGGGTGGACTACAATTTACACATGAAATGATGTTTTATCACTTCAAAATATTATCATTGTGTTGCCAAGGCGTTGCAGGTGAATTCACCAACTCTAAAGACTTGACCATCAGTATCTATATGTGTGTCTTATGCAGGATATTGGCTCTAAGGGTATCAGCAGACCAGTTCTCTTATCTCTTTTTTTTTCATTGTCACTCCAATGTTATTGCTCTCCTCTTTCTTCAATTTATGCTTCTTACCATCAATACTGAGTTCATTTTCTGAAAACAAAAGATACAATGCAGAGTGTAAGACATAAACGACAATGAACAATAGAATATAAAGTGAATTTGACTATAAGTAGTTTATACGACATATACCTCAACATTGGCAATGCCAAAGCCATTTTTCCCCATACAAGTAAGAAACTCGAACAAATTTTCTTCAGTTGGGCGATAGTGGCCACTATAATGTGGCCAGATGACCTGTATAAACAAAGCAAATAAAATGTCACCATATATATAAAATAATACCTTAGGAATTAGTATTCAACCTTCAGGGAAAGCTTAGGAACAATCACGTAAACTAAGTTATATGTTAAAAATCTCAAGCTGTAAATAACTTGTGAAAACAAATAATATGAGGTGTGATGTTTTATTCGCAAAAACATTTCATTTTCTAATGCATGAACTTGGTCAATTATATAAAAAACATGTGCTCAAATAAGAACATGAAAGTAAACTTTTCTGATATTCATGAAAATATTTTAACACAAAATAGCTATAAGGATTCCAATAAATATCGTGTAATACTAATTTCATCTTCAAGCTTTGGTTGTTGTTTAAATAGACATGATACCAAGTATTTTCAATTTCATAGTTAAACGACAAAACAAAATCAAAAGAAACGTCCAAAATACAATCAAACAATAAAGAGAGGATATCATGGAATGGAAATTGCAATTATAAAAAAATTGTTTACCTGTCCACCGATGTCGTGTCTGGAATTCCTAAAACATATGCTTTCCCAAAATAATCCTCAGGTGAAATAATTACAACATTAAAAACTATAGGAATTCCTGCTAGAAACATTTCCAAAGTTGATGGCGCAGGTTCCTAAAGGATCTCTAACAGCAAATGAATCATATTCAAGACGTGTTATGCATTGTCTCCCCATCCTTTTTCCAATCACAGTTCCTGTAACATACCCACAGAAAATTCAAGTAACAATCAAACGAAGACATTGACATTTGTGTTTATATTTTGTATCTATAAAATTTGAATCTAATTTGTTTCATGAACATATTAATTCATATTTAAATCCTTCCTAACATATGAGAAGCTATCAATCAGGTAGGACATCAGAAAAATCTACCTCAATGAGGTCCTCAAACAATTTCTACAATATCAATATTTTTCTTGTTGTGATATCTTGGGTAGAAAAAAAAACATATCTGCAAAATAAAAATGCATATATTACTTATGTTCAAACTTTGTATATGGTGTATTCTTAGGCAGCTTTTAAAGATGTTCCTTCGTCTTTAGCAAAGCGAATTGTAGCTTGGTTAAACTATGTATCCTTTTATTCAGCATCAATTTCTTCAAGATAAATGTCACACATTATTATTTACCATTTCTCAACATGTTACATATGATAAATTGAAAGGCACATAAAACCAAGAGCAAATTGTTTTCTAACCAAAATACACAAAAAAACAGTGCCTCTAATAAAGCTTCATAATAATATTAGAAAATGAAAAGAGAGTGGACCATTTTTGTTGTTTGACTTTTCTTATTTTTGTTATGAAAGTTCTCGAGCTTCAGGAACCAACAAATATGAGGGAAGTTGTAAATGTGAAAAAAATTATGTTGACCTAATTTGTAGACATCTTCAAAATTATGTGAATGATGTCATTTTTGGATGTGGTAAATATCATAATAACAAATGGCCACATTGGATGCAAATTGTTAGGTCCCTATATCACTAATATAGCCCCTTATTATTGTTAGTGTAAACCCCTTATTGTTATTATTGTACCCTTGTAACCCCCATTTTGTTATTATTGTGCCCTTAAATTATTATTGTTAGGTCGGCTAGGATTACATTGTGGCCCACTAGGATTACATTATGGCCCCATGGACTCCTATATATAGAAAGGAGGTTTTGTAAATTGTCTCATCCAAGAATTGTTCATTTATGTAATGTATTGGAGGTTGCCCCCTCGAAGTGGCTTATTTCTAAGGCGTTCATATCTCTTTTCTTCTATTTTTGGAGCTGGTTACACAACATTTGGTATCAGAGCTTTGGATTCTAGAGTTTCGCTGCTCCAAACAGGTCATCGTGGCATTTTCGCTATAACGTTTTTTCTATGAAGTTTCAGAAGCTGAAATTTTTAGGGTGCGAAGAACAAATCCTGAGGAAGCTTGTATTAAAATTTCAGAGTTTGGTTCACAATAATTTCGGAGATATGATCTGTGGAAGTCAGGTATTTTTTCAGGCTCCTAAACAGGTCATAGTGGCATTTGCGCTATAAATTTTTTTCTACGAAGGTTCAGAATCTGAAATTCATATGGTGCGAAGCTGAAATCCTGAGGAAATTCATCAAAAAATTTCAGAGCTTGGTTCGCAATATTTTTGGAGATATGATCTGTGGAATGTAGTGCTTTTTCAGGCTCCTGAATTTCATCTCAAAGAGGTGATCGTGGGAAAAGCTCAATAACTCTCTCTCTGAAGATTGGATTGGAGTGCCATCAAAAGTAGTCACAAGTACACAGCCTGTAGCTAGTGGTCGCAAGTACACTGCCTGTAGTTTCTTCGCTATCAATTTCAGAGACAAAGGACAAAACAGTGACACGTGGCAAGTCGTACAAGTTCGCTCTACTGAACCAGTCCAAAATTAGGTCATTGTGGGAGATTGGACACAAATTTGTCTTGGAGAATCAAAATCAGGTCAGACCTGTGGCATTCAAAAGATAATTCAGAGGGCTACTTCAGTGCTGAATTTCAGATATTGAAAATCTGAAATAACAGAGATAATACAATTTCAATATCGAGCTCCTCAAAGCTAGTAAAAGGTGTGTATTTTTTCCGAATTGCATAAGTCTTGTTTGAAGAATCAAGTTGAATTGATTGCAAGGGCCTATTGTAGAATAGATATCAATATTGGAGTCTGAAATGGCCCCTAAAAAGAATTCAACACCCATTAAGCCTTTAGAAGGCTCTATTATTACTCATGAAGATGAAGAATGGCAACATGACATGTCAAAATTACAAGAGCAAATGCAACAAATTTCGCTCTCGCAAAGAACAACAAAAAATGAAATGGAAGTTTTGAAGAAAGGCGTGGAAACTAAGATGGATGGTTTGAAGAAAGGCGTGGAAGATAAGATGAATGGTTTGAAGAAAGGCGTGGAAGATAAGATGAATGGTTTGGAAGCTAAGATGGATGGCATGGAAGTCGGCATGGAAGCTAAGATGGATGACATGAAGAATGATCTAAAAGCATACATGGAAGGCTTGATGACAAGCTTAAAACCAGAAATGATTCCTAATGGCGGAAATATAGGAGAAGAACCTCCCGATGAGAACAAAATAAATGTTAATTGTGATTTCATAAACTCGAATGTTGGCGGGAAGAACCACCATATTCCAAAAATGGATATGAGGAAGTTTGATGGAAAGGATCCTGTAACATGGATACTACAGATGGAACAATATTTTGATCTCCATAACGTGAAAAACACACAAAAGGTACGCATTGCAACTTTACATTTAGAAAAAAATACATTTGTATGGTATCGATGGCTTTGCTCCCGTAAAAAAATTGTCACTTGGTCAATTTTTACGGAGGAAATGATAGCACATTATGAGGATACAAAGAGCAACACCTTCTTTAGCCAATTGATAAATCTCAAACAAAAGGGTTTAGTGGGGCGGCACATTGAGGACTTCCAAAAATTGAATATAAGGGTAACTGATATTCCAGAGGAACACAGGATTGATCTCTTCATAGGCACTTTAAAGGATAACATCCAACATGAAGTTCGCGTTTTGGAACTGGATTCATTGGAGAAGGCATTCAGGTTGGCAAGAAAAGTTGAATGTAAAATAATGGCGACAAGGAAGCCTACCACTCAATTCTATAAAGAAGGAAGTGTTGCTACGCCTGGATTTCCACAACCTACAAGGTTGACACCACAACAATTGGAAGAAAAAAGAGAAAAAGGGCTTTGCTACAGTTGTGATAGCAAATACACTAAAGGTCATAAGTGTCTTGAGAAGAAATTATTTTACATAGATTGTGAAGAGGAAGAAGAAAATGAACAAGAAGAGGATATACACCAGGAACCAGCCCTAGAAGAGGAAGAAATGAATCCGACCATATCGTGTAATGCACCGGCAGGAATTACCACTCCTCAAACTCTCAAGATAGAAGGACAAATCAAGAAGAAAAAGGTAATAGTGTTGATTGATTCAGGTAGCACCCATAATTTTATTCATTGTAAGGTAGCCAAGGAATTAAATTGTTTCCTATACCCAGCACCAGAATGTCAAGTGATGGTTGCAAATGGAGGAACTATAAATTGCTCCTGGAAAATGCCATAATATCAAGCTAACCATGGGGGAATATGTATTGACTAGTCCAATGCTTTCCATTCCTATGGGAGGTGCTGATGTTGTACTAGGAGTACGATGGTTACAATCTTTGGGGACGGTAGCTTTTAATTTTCAAGAACTTTTCTTGAAATTCTTTTCAGAAGGAAAGGAAGTCGAACTACGGGGTATTGAAGGGAAGCCAGGAAGGATAATAAGCTCTAATGGCATGACAAAGCTTCTAAAGAAAGAACAACGAGGCGTAATTGCACAATTATGCTCACTAGAAGCTCCAACATCAAAATCATCTATTTCTGCAGATCTCCAACAAGTCTTGGACAATCATTCCAAGGTGTTTGAAACTCCCAAAGGACTCCCACCTATTCGTGATCATGATCATGCTATTCATTTGATTCCGAGAAGTGTTCGTCCAAACATCAGGCCTTATAGATATCCTTACTTCCAAAAGAGCGAAATTGAACGTATGATTGCAGAAATGTTAGAGGCGGGTATAATTCAACCTAGTCAAAGTTCTTTCTCTGCTCCTGTAGTATTGGTACACAAGAAGGATGGATCATGGCGAATGTGTCGGGATTATAGGGAGCTTAATAAGCTCACCATTAAAGATAAATTTCCCATTCCTGTGATTGATGAATTATTGGATGAATTACATGGAGCAATTTATTTTACCAAGTTGGATCTTCGTTCGGGATATCATCAAATTAGAATGAAGACTGAAGATATTCCAAAAGCAGCATTTCGAACTCATGAGGTCCATTATGAATTTTTGGTCATGCCTTTTGGCCTTACCAATGCACCTTCTACATTTCAAGGGTTGATGAATTCCATTTTCAAACCCTTCCTTAGAAAATTTGTGCTAGTATTTTTGATGATATACTAATCTACAGCAGGTCTTGGAAGGATCATGTTGAACATGTTGACAGGGTGCTCAAACTATTGCAGGAGAAACAATTATATGCAAAAACATCCAAATGTTTCTTTGAAGTACAAGAGGTGGAATATCTGGGTCATATTGTATCTCACGAGGGTGTTAAAGTAGACCCTAACAAAATTAAATCCATTAAGGAATGGAAAGTCCCCACTACCATAAAGAAGTTGCGAGGATTTCTCGGGTTAACGAGGTATTATCGCAAGTTTGTTAAGAATTATGGGAGAATAGCAGCACCTCTAACAACATTATTGAAGAAAGATGCATTTTCATGGACTCCTGAAGCAACTAAGGCCTTTGAACGTCTTAAGAGGCAATGTGCCTAGCACCGGTCTTAGCTACACCAGACTTCACAAAAACCTTTATTGTGGAATGTGATGCCTCAGGAAATGGAATTGGTGCAGTTTTAATGAAGGAAGGAAGACCCATTGCTTTTGAAAGTCGTCCAATCAAAGGAAAGTATTTACAGAAACCTATTTATGAGAAGGAAATGTTAGCAATACTACATACACTAAAGAAATGGCGAACTTACCTAATGGGAAGACACTTCAAGGTAAAAACTGATCATGATAGTCTTAAACACTTTTTGGAACAAAGACTATCGTCGGAAGAACAACAAAAATGGGTCACAAAGATGTTGGGTTATGACTTTGAAATAATCTACAAAAAAGGAAAGCTGAATGTTGTTACAGATGCACTCTCAAGAAAGAATGAAGAGGTGGAAGCATTGCTTTGTGCCATTTCTATTATCCAACCAGATTGGATAACTGAAGCAAGAGATGAATGGAAGAAGGAAAAAGATGTATGGATACTCATTCAAAAGTTGCAGCAAGATCCTTGTACATCTGATACATTTAGTTGGAAAAAATGATTCCTTATGGTACAAAGATCACTTATATCTTTGTAAGAATTCCCAAATAAAACAAAAGATTCTTCTGGAATTGCACACTTCTCCTTTAGGAGGACACTCAGGATTTTTAAAAACTTACCACAGGGTGAAGAAAGAATTTTTTTGGGATGGCCTTAAATCCGATATTCGAAAGTTTGTGGCGGAATGTTTGGTTTGCCAGCAGAATAAAGTGGAAACAATTAAGACCCCAGGACTTCTACAACCTTTATCCATTCCAAGTCAACGTTGGGAGGAGATTTCAATGGATTTTATCACGGGTTTACCTAAGTCCGAAGGAAAGAGTGTCATCATGGTGGTAGTTGATAGACTTACCAAGTATGCACACTTTTGTGCATTATCTCATCCATTTAAAGCAAGTACGGGTGCTACTACATTTATGGACAGAATTCAAAAGCTACATGGAAGCCCAAGGGTTATTGTGAGCGACAGAGATCCCATTTTTACTGGAAATTTTTGGACGGAGTTATTTTCTTGTTTGGGTACTCAATTAGCTCATAGCTCATTTTATCATCCTCAATCTGATGGTCAAACTGAGATAGTAAATAAATGTTTGGAAGGATATCTTTGTTTCTTTGTATCTGATAAACAAACACAATGGGTCAAGTGGTTACCTCTCACTAAATGGTGGTATAACACTTCCTTCCATACTGCAGCAAAAATGACCCCATTTATGGCACTTTATGGATATCATCCACCATCCATCACATCATCTTTAAGGGAAAATTCGAAGGTTCAAGCAGTGGAAGATCACATCGAGCATCGGCAAGAAGTTCTCCAACTCTTAAAGGATAACCTGAATTTGGCACAAAATCAAATGAAACAACAGGCAGATCAACATCGCAGCGAGAGAAGTTTTGATGTAGGAGATTGGGTATTTTTACGGCTACAACCATACAAACAAATGTCCCTCAAGCAAGCAAAGAAGGATAATAAATTATCGCCAAAGTACTATGGTCCTTACAAGGTGTTGCGAAAGATTGGTACTATGGAAAAAAATAGATGGACCCAAGTACACCATGTAAGACCAATTTTACCCTAAGTAAAATTGCCTTCACTATGTTAAATAACTTAATAAACCACATTTATTACGTTGTTTATGGTCTAAACAGGAAACCCCAAAAGGAAATATTAAAAAAACCTATATTTGTTTGATTTTCCTCATGGAATGATTAATTAAACCATAATTTAGTTATTATTCCCAGTCATGTTTAACCCCAAAAAAAATAAATTAATTAGATAAACCTTTATTTATCTTATTATTTTCTAGGAATAATTATTTAAATTTTATTTAGATAATATTCCTTGTTAAATATGACCAAATCACCTACAAATAATTAAATAAATCATTATTTATTTGATTATCTTTCAACCACTTCCTTAAATAATTAAATAAATCATTATTTATTTGATTATCTTTTAACCACTTCCTTAAAAAGATAAATAAATCATTTATTTATTTATTTTTTACAAATAAAGGGATTTGACCCAAGTCAAATACTTTTTCCCTCCAACAAATATAATAAAATATTCCATAAAAGGTGGATCTAGATTTGGTTAACATTATTTTAATCATGCACCAAGATCTAGAATGACCAAATATTTTGTTATAAATAGGAGGGTTTTTCCTACCATTCTTCACCTTTTGTTGCCTATTAGATCACTCTGGATCTATACACTTGGTCACATTTTTCTACCATTTGCTGTGTGAGCTCCCTTTTGAGTTCCATTCTTTGTGTGGGTTTTCTACACCAACAAGAGAGAGAGATTTTAGATCTGAAGTGCTGAGGACTTCCAAGAACCCATCCCACTGAGGAGAATTGGATACGCCTTCTTGTTTTCCTCCCAGGTGCCCAATTAATATAAAAATTCTTTCAAAAATTATTCTTGTCTTGTCTATTGGTATATGGAGCAAACCCTTGTTTTTTCTGCTTAATGTCTTTCCATGCATAGATTTGGTTTTTGCAGCTCTTTTATGTTCAACTAACCACAGATCTGAAGATATTGGCAGCCACTTTTGTTGTTAGGGCTATTAGTTATGCGTAGCTAAAGTGGTCCTTTTTCGTACACTTCGACAAAGGATTCATACTAACAAATGGCGACTCCACACGGGTTTTAAATTACGGCCGCTGTCGTTTTTCATATTCCTGCATATCCAGCTACTTCAGACCCTAGGGTTTCTTTTCAGCTGTTTATTTTTCCTATTTTTATGTTGTTTTTCTCACATAAAACCCTAAAACATTAAAATTTTTAACTTCCGTGTGTTTCTGGCCCTATTGCGCAGGTAAGCGACATCAACCGCAACTGAGACGGTAACTTTTCCGAAAATCTGCCGCCGAGACAACCAAAACGGGAGGTCACACTTTTCAGCCCAAAAACTGCGACCTGGACCTCCAGGTCGCACTTTTCAGCCCCTTTTCTGTGACCTGCACTGAAAACAGGTTAGAACCTGCGACCTGCCAATTTTTCAGTGGTTTTTCTGCAATTTTTCTGGGTTTTGCTGAAGCTTCTGTCAGGGTTTTCCAGCCTCTGTCTCAGCCCGCTTTGACCTAGTTCTGATTTGTTTTTACTCATCTAAGTGGGAACCTAGCCCCCTAGGGCTTCAGTACCCTCCACTTTTTGTGGAAGAGTTTTAGCTGTTTCAGCCGTCTGTTTTTCAGAGTTTCAGCCTTCCCTTTTTCAGATCTGAAACCTCCTCCTCAGATCCCTTTAAATCAGCCTTTCTTCCTTTCAAATCACCTCTTGTCGTTTTGTTTGGACCTCTCTTTAGGACCTCCTCCCTGTCCTTTCCGCTTTTCACTAATTTCCTCCCTTTTTCTAGCCACCTTGCCTCTGTCTCTTGGCTGTGATCTGCACCTCTTTTCAGCAGCTTTATCCTTTAGATCCCTGTCCCTCCCGACCTTAGATCTATTGGCCTCTTTTCAGTGTGTTTTAACTAGATTTTTTCCCCTTTTTTAGACTAGTTTTGAGGGACCCGCCTTCTTGGGTTAGATAGATGCAATAGTAGCTGTTAATTTTCTGTTATTTCAGCATTATATACTGTTCTCTGTAGATTTATTTTCAGTTACGCAACACACTTTTTTCTTGCTCTCAAAACGAAAAGGGTTTTAAAAATTAAAATTAACGCACACCACACACTGACCCTAAGTGAAGAAGTGCCTGGTTAACACCGCCTGGCAAAGACTCTAAAATCAATTGTCACTGCACATTTTCTGCCCTTGACCTCACTTGATTCTGTCCCTTTTTTCCCTTGTCGGTTTCCTTCTTCCCGTCATCATTGCGCCCCCAAGGCGCCTTTCTCGGAGACTTCTTGGCCTTCACCCTCAGTTTCCGGTCGATCGACCTGCTCCGTCCCGCCGTCGTCGAGCCAGTCCTCCTCCGAGTCCGCACTCCGACTCCTCTTCTGATTCATTGGGTTCTCCTTCTCCTCCTGGTTCTCCCCCTGTCACCTTCACTATGTCTGGTCCAGGGCCTAACGTTAGCGGTGCTCCAGGCCCTAATGCTGAAACCACTACTAGCGGAACCGCCACAGGAACTACCTCGACCATACCCTTGCTGCCATACATTGCAGGCCTCAGCCTCCCCAATTTCAATCAGTTGATCAATGACCTTATCCACCACGATGTTGGTTGGCCTGCTATGCCAACCAAGCTCCCCTCCGACATCGCTAAGTTTGAAGGCATTGCTGGAGAATATCCAACCAATCATGTCCGATCTTTCCACATGTGGTGTTCCTCCAATTTCATTACCGATGACTCCATCCGTCTTCGTTTTTTCCAACGCACGCTTACCGGCGAAGCTTCTAAATGGTATGTCGACCAAGCCACCTCTTCCCATACCACCTTTGCGACCATTGCCCAAGCCTTTTTATCTTACTTCCAGCTCCCTCTTCGATACGATACCGGTACGGAGCTCTTGACTTCCTTTAAGCAAACATCTTTGACCTGCCTTTCCACCCATGTTCAAGAATGGCGACGTAGACGCAGCTTATGTCGAGCTCCCCCCTTCGAAGATCGGATCTATATGGAATAGTTCCTTCGCTCTCTCCTAGCTCCCATCGGCAAAGATGTCGCCTCCCATTTCCCTCAAACCGAAGAAGCCGCCCTCCAAATAGCCTTGAAATATGACTTGATCTACGCCCAGTCTGGTTATGTTTATACCGTCCTTCCTGACCTCCCCAGGCCCGGTGGCGCTAACGCCCCGGGGGCATCTCATTCCACCGACGGTATCGTTGGAGCCCTTTCCCATCCATATGCTCAACCTCCTATGGGCTACGGTCTCCCTCACGGAGGGGCCAGAACCTCTAGCACTCTTCCCCCTCCTGGTAGCATGTACCCAGGATACGGCATGCCTCCTCCTTTTGCCCAACCTCCTACTTACCTCAATGTTTCCCAACCTAACCATTACCCTTATCTGCAGCCTGGTATGCCAACTCCTCCAGCATATGCACTTCCACCTCCCTTGCCTCCTCAACCCCAGCAGAAGCACCTACAACCCCCTTCAGGGCAAGTATTTGCACAGTAGGGTGCGACTAATCCCCCTTCTTCTCAAAGAAGGCGGAGAGGCAATCCAAATAAATCTGCCCCTAGTACTCGTGGACCCAATCCTCAAGGTTTTGACCCTAACACTGCTAACCAGCAACAGGGCACTCAGCCCAAGCTGGACAGGCCTCTTCGTAGCAACAAGCCTTGTTCGTGTTGCGGTGTTTACGGTCATTACACCCATGATTGTCCCCTTTTACCACAGATGCGCGGACAACATGCCTCCCCTCACGCTCCTCCTAATGTGGCCACTACTCAACCAACTGTTTTTACTGATCCTTTCCCTTAGCAAGGATTCGTGGCTACCCAACCACCTGACGGGCAGGTCTCCACTCCACCATCCATTTCTGGTTCCTCCGATTACCAGATCCTCATGATGACCTCTGATCCATCCCCAACCATCGACCTTCACCTTCAAACTCGGTCTCGCCAGCACCCCAAGCCTCCTACTCAGTCTGCCCCCGAGCCTCCTTCTTCAGGTTCTACAGAGCCTCTTTCGACATCTAGTGGCCCCTTACATATCCCTCAACCCAACGTTGAGGTCCATACTAATATTCCTAAGGGACCCTTACGTCAAAACGCTGCTTCCGGTCGAGCTTCTTATTCGTATAGCATAGTAGATGATTTGGCGCAATCTCCTACTGCCATTTCCACACTGGAACTCCTCCAGTCGTGCCCTTCCCAAAAGAAGGCTCTACTATCTGCCGTGGGCACTGTAGATCCTGCTGATGACCAAATGATTGTTTTCGACGCCACTCAATCGGACCATCCTCCTCTCCCTCCTTCCCTCGCCTTCCAAATCCCAGTCAAAATCCGGAACGCCAAAGTTTCCCGGTGTATAATTGATGAGGGGGCATCCACCTGCGTGATGTCTGCTTCGGTTTGGAAGCAACTCGGATCCCCTGAGTTGGCCCCTTCCATGATCACCCTTCGAGCGTGGGACGGCCATGCCTCCCAGCCCATTGGCCTGTTTCGTAATTTTCCTATCACCCTTGTCGGTAAGACTGTTTGCGTTGACGTCGAAGTCATCAACGCCCCGCTAGACTACAACATTCTATTGGGGCGAAGCTACACCTATGCTATGTCTGCTGTCCCATCCGAAGTTTTCCGCAAGATGTCTTTCCCTCATAATGGAAAGATAGTCACCATTGACCAGTTGACATATCATGAGCCCAAATCTTAGACCTCACCTGAGACGACCATCTCTTGTGTAGCCAACAAGCAAACCGTCGACTCCTTGACCAGTGTCTCCCCCGGCGTCTACAAAGATTTTTCTTTGCTCGGAACCTTCCCTGGTCTTCCTCCTCTTATCTCTGAGCCCAACTCATCGAATGTTTGCATGATGCAATCGTCTCGGGCTGCTCTCAAGCAACCTGCTTCGGCTAGTCTGCAACCGTGCCCTCCGTAACCTGCTCCTAGCCCTTCACCTGCAGTTGGTAGTCATGAGCCCCTGTATCCTCCTGGCCCGGTTCCTCTAGGCCTTAGCCATTTAGGATCCGTCCCACCTAGCCATCACCCCTTTGGACGGATACCATTCCTAGCTCCCCCACCAGGAGTGTACACGGTACTGGTCACGGCCACCCTCTCTCTTCCTAACCTGACCCTGGGTATACCCGTATGGTACATTGACCCTCCAACCGCTACCCCACCCGGTCACACCAAACCCTAACTTGCTTTGACACCGGTTCAACTGGTCCCCCTCACTTCCTCCAGGCCCCCCACACCTCCCCAGGACCCTACCCCTGTGGTGCCAGCCCTAGGAAAGAAAGGAAAAGCTCGTAAGGGGGCAACCCATCAGGACCAAGCCGCCCCGACAACCCCTACCCCTCTGCGACCGCCAAAGCCCGCTATCCAATGCGCTTTGTGCGATATTGTTGGTCACGCCACCCATATGTGTCCTGAATTTCCGCACCTCAAGATCTTGGTCAACGAGACATTTCTCGACTCTGACATCCCCGAAGTCTACGTCACTATCCCGGACTCTATCCTGAAACTTAAAACCTTGCGCACAAACCACCTTTGTGCTTTGTGCGATTTCCACGGCCATTACACCCACCTCTGTCCCCGCCTTGACGAGTATCGTTCCTCCTTGGAGATGTACCACCAATTCAAGGCTATGCATGACAAGATACCTTCTCACTTGTCTGTGAGTCCTACTTCGATAGGACCAGAGGATATTCCTACTCCCATTCACATTCCTCCTCCCACTATCGAACCAACGGAGCCTTCAACCACCATTTTGTACCTATCATCATCCTTGCGAGATAGTTCACCTAACCTTCAACCTGCAGATACTCTCGGTTCCTCCTCAGTCGACCTTGGATTTGTTGACATTGCGCATCTAAGCCCTTCTCCTCCAGATGACCCGTCACACATCACTACCTCCTCGGGTGACCCTTCTTCCTCCAGTCTTCCCATCTTCCCATCCGATGAAGACATTATGGAAGCCATGACCAACCCTGACTTTCCATGGGACGATATGCACCATCGCGCATACTTCCTCCCACAACAGTCCCATGACCAATATGCTGTGGAAACCAAAGACTTCCTTCCCAATGCAGTCGATTGGTTCAAAAATCCCATCCCTGCACCTGATGCTTTGGAAGAAGGAAACATGGCCAATATCTCTCCTACCATCAAAATTGACATTTCATTCAAACTAGGAATCGAAGAATATATCACCTTGGGCGCCCAATGCAACCCAGAAGAAATCGAAGCTTACACCAAGCTTTTCAAATAATTCCGCAATATTTTCGCCTGGTCCTATTCTAAAATGCCAGGACTCGATCCCGCCATTGTCGAACACCATATCGACACATGGCCTGATGCCAAACCGGTCCGTCAAAAGTTGAGACCCATTCATCCTTCCCGACGTGACGCTATCAAAGACAAAATCGATAAGCTCAAGCAGGCTGGTTTCATTTACCCCATTGAATACACCACTTGGGTATCCAACCCAGTTCCCATTCTCAAGAAACAAGGCACCATCCGTGTCTGCACAGACTTTCGCGATTTGAACAAAGCTTGTCCCAAAGAAAACTTCCCCACACCGTTCATTGACCAAATCATTGACGAATGTGCAGGGCATGAGGTTCTATCCTTTATGGATGGTTTCTCCAGATACAACCAAATTGTTATCTGTCCTGTTGATCAACTAAAAACCACGTTCATTAGTCCGTGGGGAAATTTTTCTTACCGGGTCATGCCTTTCGGCCTTAAAAACGCCGGTGCCACTTTTCAACGGGCCATGTATTATTGTTTCCATGAATTAGCTCATATTATCCTTGCTTATTTAGACGACCTCACTGCACGTTCTAAGCATCGGGCGCAGCACCTACACGATCTGCATACCATTTTTCTCCGATGTCGCAAGTATAATATCCGCCTTAACCCGTTGAAATTCATCTTTTGCGTTCCCACCGGCCATCTCTTAGGCTTCATCGTGTCTATGGATGGTACCAATCTTGACCCTTTGAAAGTTCAAGCCATTCTTGAACTTCCCATTCCGCGTACCCTACGCCAACTCCAAAGTCTCCAAGGCAAAGCTAATTTTCTTCGTTGGTTCGTCCCTGACTATGCCACCACCGCACATGGGTTCCTTAGACTCCTCCGCTCTACTATCCAATTTGTTTGGGATTCCTATGCTCATGAGTCTTTCTATGCCGTCAAGCAGGCTCTCACATCCGCTCCCTTCATCCGCCCTCTTGACTTTGATCGGGACTTCATCCTGTATATCTCCGCTTCCACCTATTCGGTCGTTGGAGTCCTCATCCAGGAAGATGACAATGGCATTGAGCATGTGATTTACTAAGTTAGTAACAACCTTGTAGGGCCTCTTGTTTCCTACTAATATGAAGAAAAATTAGCGCTGGATGTCGTGTTCTCAGTCCAAAAACTTCGTCATTATATCCTCATGCACTCCACCAAGGTTGTGACTAATTCCAACCCCATGGATTTCCTATTGAGTCGTCATATCCTCACTAGAAAGTACGCTCGTTGGGTCGTTATTCTTCAGGAATTCGACCTCGAATTTGTCACACCAAAGAGTAAGAAAGGCTTAGCCCTCGCTGAGCTCATTTCTAAATTATCTACCGAATCACAAGACCCTCCAGTTAATGATGATTTTCCTGATGAACACTTATTTGCCGTCACTTCCGATGACCCGTGGTATGGCGATATTCTTACTTACTTGCGAACCCAAAAGTTCGCCCTCCACCTTGATCGTGAGGCTCACCGACGTATCCGACACTAGGCTCCCCGATACCTCCTTATCGGCGACGACCTCTATCGTCGCGGGATTGATATTGTCCTTCGTCGTTGTCTCACACACGCTGAAGCTGAACAGGTCCTTAATGCCTGCCATCGCGGCACTTGTGGTGGCCACCTCTCCGGTCTTGCTACTGCCCAGAAAGTGATGTGCGCTGGGTATTTTTGGCCTTCCCTCTTCAGTGATTGCATTGAGGCAGTCAAACACTGTCCCAATTGCCAACATTTCGCCCCTAAGGCACGAGCTCCCCCAGCTCCCCTCCATCCGGTCATCTCCACTGGTCCCTTCTGTAAATGGGCCATTGAATTTATGGAGTGTCACCTGCCATCCGCTGGTAACCACAAATATATCATCGTGGCGGTCGACTATTTCAAAAAATAGGCTGAGGCCATGCCAACATTTAACAACACGGCAGCTACCACGACCCTCTTTTTCTTTAACCATGTTATCGCTCAATTCAGGCTTCCGAAACAACTGGTCTCTGACCATGGCAGACATTTTGAAGATGAGATATGGCGCGAGCTATCCTCACTTTTGGGTTTTGAGCACCAATATTCCTCCTCCTATTACCCCCAAGGTAATGGCCAAGTTGAAGCAGTCAAAAAAATCCTTAAGACTATGCTTCAACGGATGGTGAATAACCACAAAACCAACTGGCATCTCATGCTCTTCCCTGCTTTATGGGCCTATCGGACTTCTGTTAAAACGGCCATCGGGTTTACTCCTTTCCACCTCGTTTTTGGAGAGGGGGCAGTCTTACCGATCGAGTACGAAATTCCTTCCCTGCATCTAGCCGTCGAACTTCTCCCTGATACCCAACCTCTAGAACAACGACTTATCATGCTTGAGTGCGCTTTTGAAGACCGCTGTGTTGCCTTGCAAACCATGGAAGCAGCTAAGAAACGCACCAAATCTCAGTATGACCGAAAAGTCTAGCCTCGCACTTTTCACGAGGGCGACCTTGTTCTAGTCTATGACCAGGCCCATGATGTCCTTGGTCATGGGAACTTCGACTCATTATGGGTAGGCCCTTACATCATCAGTAAGGATCTCGGTAAGGGGGCATACCTCTTAGAGGATTTCGAAGGCAATCCCCTTCCTAATCCTCACAATGCACTCTATCTTAAGAAATATTACCCTTAGCATTTCCCTTCTGAAATGCATGTTTTATTTTCTTTTAGATAGCTAGCATATTTTTTCGTTTTTGTGATTTGCTACTTCACCCGGACCCATTTTTTCCAAGAAGGCTCACTTCACCTCCCCTTTAAATCGAATCTCCTCACTTACGACACTCGTACTTGGGGCACCACTTCGCCTCCTTACTTGTCCACATTCGTGTTGATTTTCATCATGAGTTCCCACCTTGTACTCATGTTTTCATGGTCCCCCATTCGGCCTTTACTGTGTGGCAGCACCATCGAGTCGCCCTTGTTTAGAGCATCCAAGTTGAGTCATCATCGCATTCATGGAGTCTATCCCGAGTCCCTTTGTACCCCACTATAGCCCTCCATCCTTCATTGCTTGGTCTCTCTCTTGTGTCACATATTATGAACTTCAGTCCCACTGTCCCCTATCCCTTATGATATTGCATCAGTCGCTGCCATGTCATTCATGCCCTCTATTCTCTAACAAGGGAAGTCGTCCATTCGCTACTCAGTCCTTTCCATTTCACTATCATCATTAGTGTCAGTTTGTCCGTCGCTCTACTATTTTCTCTCGTGCCTTAGTTGAGGATCTCTCATTGCCTCACCTATGGCAGACCTCCTTCTGTCGACATCATCTCATTCATTCCAGAAGCCAGGTCTAGAGGGCAGTGTACCTTGGTTCCAGCTTCCACTCTTGTTCAGTGCATCGGATCAGGCAAAGGGATCTCTCATTTCCCTTTGAATTGATTGTTTCTCCACTCCAGCTCCTTTCAGCATGACTGAGATTCGTATACTTGATGGTTCAGTGATACAATAGCAGCTCTTGATGATTCCCGGGTGTGTGTGAGATGTCTCAACCCTCATGAGGGGGTGGCCCTGCAGGTAGCCCCCCACATGCCTGGATGACCTCCTCCTTGCAGCCTTCGATGTAGCTCTAGATATTTGATGATGTTGGCCTTAGCCACTTGCAACGCCTCTTTGATTTGTGTGTATCAGTCAAATTTTGTGAGCTCTTCCCCATTTATAGGGGGCATTTGGGTTGTATTTGTATCTCATGTACTCAGATATTATTGTATAAGTCCTGGCTGTTGTCCCAAGCACAGCATGTACATGGGATTCCTCATTGTATTTTTATTTGGCTCATGATTATGCCAGCTATACTTTATGGTTCAGTCCCTTGTTTACTGGACACACTATTCTTTTGTACTTTGTCTCGGCGGGCATAGGTATGCCTCCCCTGCCGCCTTCAGCACAGGTACCCTCTCATAAAAAGAGACTTGTTGCACCTGCGAGTCTCGTCTCCTCATGGTCTAGTTCTTTAGCACACTATCTACCTTGCATTTCTCTCTCTGACTTCCCTTTTTTTGTCTGGTGATTGAATTCTTACAACGTACTTCGATCATACGATTTTCTCCTGACACTCGCACGCTAGGGGGCAATCTGTTACACCATTTTTTGGTCATCTAGCCTATTATCAATAGATGGACCCAAGTACACCATGTAGGACCAATTTTACCCTAAGTAAAATTGCCTTCACTATGTTAAATAACTTAATAAACCACATTTATTAGGTTGTTTATGGTCTAACAGGAAACCCCAAAAGGAAATATTAAACAAACCTATATTTGTTTGATTTTCCTCATGGAATGATTAATTAAACCATAATTTAATTATTATTCCCAGTCATGTTTAACCCAAAAACAAAGAAATTAATTAGATAAACCTTTATTTATCTTATTATTTTCTACGAATAATTATTTAAATCTTATTTAGATAATATTCCTTGTTAAATATGACCAAATCGCCTACAAATAATTAAATAAATCATTATTTATTTGATTATCTTTCAACTACTTCCTTAAATAATTAAATAAATCATTATTTATTTGATTATCTTTTAACCAATTCCTTAAAAAGATAAATAAATCATTTATTTATTTATTTTTGACAAATAAAGGGATTTGACCCAAGTCAAATACTTTTTCCCTCCAACAAATATAATAAAATATTCCATAAAAGGTGGATCTAGATTTGGTTAACATTATTTTAATCATGCATCAAGATCTAGAATGACCCAATATTTTGTTATAAATAGGAGGGTTTTTCCTACCATTCTTCACCTTTTGTTGCCTATTAGATCACTCTGGATCTATACACTTGGTCACATTTTTCCATCATTTGCTGTGTGAGCTCCCACTGAGCTCTATTCTTTGCATTGGGTTTTCTACACCAACAAGAGAGAGAAATCTTAGATCTGAAGTGCTGAGGACTTCCAAGAACCCATCCCACTGAGGAGAACTGGATACACTTTCTTGTTTTCCTCCCAGGTGCCCAATTAATACAAAAATTCTTTCAAAAATTGTTCTTGTCTTGTCTATTGGTATATGGAGAAAACCCTTGTTTTTACTGCTTAATGTCTTTCCATGCATAGATATGGTTTTTTGCAGCTCTTTTCTTGTTCAACTAACCGCAGATCTAAAGATATTGGCAGCTACTTTTGTTGTTATGGCTATTAGTTATGCGTAGCTAAAGTGGTCCTTTTTCGTACACTTCGACAAAGGATTCATACTAACATGAATACTCACCTATGATTTGTTTAATGATTAGTTCAGAATCTCCTTAAGTAGAGATTTTCTTACCTCCTAAGTCTTTGAGCAGGTGTAAGCCAAGGAGGAGAGCCTCATACTCTACAATGTTATTAGTGCACTGAAAGTCTAGTTTGTAAGAATGTCCTTCATTTGTGTTATGTATCCAGACACCATCCCCTGATCCAACCTTGCCACAAGAACAATCAAAGGTTATGTTACATAGTGTTTCTATTTCATGTTCACCACTTTGTTGTTGTTTGGGGCTGTTAGAGTTTAGGATAATATGTTCTTCAGTCGAGGATATTTTTAGTTCTTCTAGTAGCACTAGATCTTTGTCATTTTCGCTCACTTGTTCCCCAACATCATTTTAATTCTACAAGATGAATGAATCTAAGTTCAAAAGAATGGAATAGACAGGGGTGTTTTTTGGCCTATCCAGGTTACTCACCATATACTTCATGTGTGACTCTTCGTAAAGTTTTATTGTCTAGTTGAAAAAAATGATAGTAGCATAAGACATATCTAGTTGAGGTTTCCCTGAAGTTTGGCTCCCCGAGATCTATATAAAAGCATGCCATACTTAGGGTGAATGTTTTCCACCACTATGTCCATGACAAGACCTTTAGCAGGAATCTACACCAGATTGACACAAAGATCTTTTACTAGGTCCAAAAAATTGACCCTACTCGAATCGAATGAGTACAAGTCTTTGTAAGTTTTAGTTATTTCTAGGCCTAAGATTTCCATCACAACTTTAGGAATGAGGTTGTGTGAGGCTCGAGAGTCCAACATAGTATTCTGTAATATCTTGTCATGTATGTTTAGACTGATATAGAAAGGATGGATAACTCCTTCTTGATACTTTCCTTCAAACTTATGTCCAAATAGCAATTCAGGACAATCATCAGTTAAATTTAGTGTGAGAAAAAATTCATTTTCATTATCAGATCTTATTAGTTTTACATTTTTCTCTTCAGTTTCTTCATCCTCTCTTCCCTCTCCATTTACATAATTATCTTGGAAAGGTGGCCTAATTTTTTGATCATTGTCTCTTGGCCAGTTTTGGGGAGGGTCTCTTTTGACGTTCTGAGCTCTATTTCTATTTTGGGGATTAGCTTAGTTTTCCTTAGGAGGTGTCCTTTCATTTAAGTTTATCCTTTATATCATTCTCTCCATGGTTCTCATTAGGCTATCCATTTTTGTATTAGATGAGGAGGTTGAAGGCATGTTTTCATCTTTCTAGGTCACTCTCTTTTCTGATATCAACCTAGCTCTTTTTTCAATTAAGTTTACCTGTGCACTAAAAGGTTCCCTTTGCATTTATTATAAGGTTTCAGGGTCTCTTTCTCTCAATTGGAAAGTCATGTCAGGGTCAAAACCTTTAGGAAAGTTTGCTAGCGCTAGGCCTTGTGGAGGTTTCATATGAGGTGGGAGGGCATTGTAGACACTGTTAAACCTGGTACAATAATCTTGTAGACTTTCCCTACATTCTTCTTAAGATTGTTGTATTCAGACATGTTTTGGAGGGGGATTTTCTTGACTTCCCACTTGTTTATGAAATTTTGATAAAGGGAAGGGAGATCATGTATTTTGTTAGGGGTTAATGCTTTGAACGATTTTTTGGCCTCTCCTCCTAAACATTGTGCAAAAATCCTCATTTTAATATTTTCTTCTTCTATCTCGATGTAATCTAAATCATCATTGATTCTATATACATGTTGTTGGGCAGTGATGGATTCAGTCCCTGTGAAATGAGGTATCTTGGAATAATAGTCATTCGAAAAAGGCACTAGAGGCTGAGGTAAAACGAAGGGGGCATACCAAGCTGCCATGATGGGAGCTAATGGGGGATTTACAAGAGGAGGGTTAGTGAAGGGAATTTTAGGATGAAATGAAGTGGTTTGCACAGTGGTGGTATGGATGGGTGTCGTGGAAGTACTTGGACCAACAAACTGATTTTTAGTAGATTTGGTATGGAAAGAGTTGAAGTGACGGAGAAGCTGAAAGTTAGGTGGTGTGGAAGGAGAGGCTTCTCTACTAGAAATATACTGTAAATCTAAGGGTTCAAGGTTAGTTTTGTCAATATCATTTTGAGACCTATTTCTGAATAGGTTCCTTGTATAGTGCAAGTCAAACTAGGGATCTTGAAAAGTTGTAATATGTTCAAGTATAGAGCTTACTCTGTGAATGGTTCTAACAGTGGTTAAGTTTCCAGATCTAGAAGTTTGCGACAAAATCCTTTCTGGGTCATCAACTATGTTGGGAGGGTTTGGGTCTGGATGAGATCTAGTACTAATCCTATGTGAAGCCAAATTTCAAACTTCAAAATTTAGAGAGGTTAAAATTTTTGAGACTGTCTTTCAAAGGATGACCTCTCCTAGTGCTTGGTAAAATCTCATAGTATATAAGTGGGCTCATAAACTTCTTAGGGTTGGTTTGAAACAAATCTAGGAAGTCAAATGAGTGTTAATGAACTAATAGGCCTACTGGAGGCTAGTGGAGTCATTAGGTGGATATTGTTTTTGCTATTTTAAGAATGTATGTTTATGGTCCACCACCCATAACTGATAAGAAACCAATAAAAGGGTGGTTTTTGGTTTTCTGAGTTCCTATATGTAGCACTAAGGTTTGTGTGAGTTTCCTATAGGTGAGTCATCGTTTTTCTAGGATGGTGAAACAAATAGAGTCTACTCTTTGGCTATTAGTCAATTTTATAACCTTAACTGAAGGTTTACATAAGTCTATAGGAGTTTTTTAGGATACTATGTACTCTGTCCCACCGTGGTCGCCAGTATGTTAGTGTCCTGTGATTTGGCAGGTTGGTAGGACAAATGACAGGGTAACATTAGACCAGTATTTGGAGTCCTAGGACCTAGCCTTCTGTTGTACTGTACAACAACCCTCTCCATTTCTAAATTTCTAGAATAAATTTCATTTAGAAATAGGTCCCCTTTTATCTTGCTTTCTAGATTGAAATAAAAGATTTAGAAAAAATCCGATCATTTTTAAATTAGGAATAAGAAGCTCATTGTTAAAAGGACATATTGCATATCTTTATTAACAAGTGTGTATAAACAAATACAACATTGAAAAAATTTCCGATCTGATGAGATATAAAGCTTTATCATATAAAAATATGACGTAAAGTTTTTATATTTAACAATATTTGATGTGTATAGTATCGTAAATCGGAAATCAGAGAGATATTTATGTTTTATATTCACTTTGTAAAAATCCGATGCAGTGGAACTCAATCGCAATCGCAAATCAGATAATTTTTAAGTTTTCATACTTCTGATGTGATGCAATTCATCGCAATCGGATTTTGGAGAATGATCTTTCATGGAATTGTTATAATAAAAATCCGATGTGATGAGTCCCATCTCAATCGCAAATCAGAAAAGTTTTAAGAAATCGTATCTTCTTTGAAATACTTCGATCTGATGCAGTTCATCGCAATCACATTTCCCAAAACCTAAAAAAAAATCTTTGTGGTCAATTACAAAACCCCGATGCGATACGCTTCATTGCAATTTCATTACGAAGAAACAAACGTTATATTTGTTTGATTAAAAGACTCCTATGTGGCAGACCCCACCTCATCACAATCGGAAATCGAAGAAACTCATTAATGATCCACTCCATTTGAAAATCCCCGATGTGATCATCGCAATCGGAAATCAACATAAATCATATTATGTTATTTTGTGTACCTTCAAAAATTCCCGATGCGATTGTTACTTAATACTCATACACTATTTATTCATCACATCACAAGGATTCAAAAGGTAATATTTTGAACACTTATTTCAAAAATTCCAACTCCCGATTGTACGTATGATATTGAATAAGAAATCAAATGAATAATGGAAAATGTTTTGTTTTAAATACATGTGTGACTCTTTAGAGGGAATTTATGTTATAAACAGGGAGATAATAAATAAAAATCAATGAATATATTGTTATACAGTTGTTCTTCTCATTTGAGTTTTTACCACGATTGAACTATTTTATCCCTTTACAGAACCAAAGAAAACCCAATCCTTTCATTTTCAGAGTGAGGGAAAAGTTTCCGGATATAGAAATGTCAAAGAGATCTAGGAAGGAAAAATTTGTTGTCGCGGTAAAAACCCCTGTGTTCACCATGGCACCTAAAGAGAAACCAGCTAAGATTAAGTTGGTTACAAACACATCGTGCCAAGGTCCAGGTAAATTATCTTGGGAAGAGGTATATAACCTCATTGAAAAGGAAAATCCTAAGGTAACTGTGCCAAAAGCATCAGTTCCTGATGAGGATAATTCAGAGTCACATTCGGAGACTTCCCTCCAAGCACTTGCAAATTCATTTATGCACTTAGTTGCAGCTCGGGCGAACATTTTTCCATATTATGATGTGATTCAGTGGGTAATTGATAATGTGGCTATCCAAACTAGAACCTTTGTTTCAGCTTTTGGAGCAACATTCGGGTCGTTCAAAGCAGAGGACATTAAAGCGATGTATCACCTTGCGAACCCACATAAAATCTACAACAAAGACTTCATCAAGGAATTTGCTGCGAATAATGAAAATTAGTCAGAGCCGATTAGAGAATGGATAAGGGCTCCCGAAAAGCACAAACACAAGCCATCAGGTATGTACTCTGTGGAGTCTCTTTCACCTCTGTACCATTATTCCGTAGAAATAATGTGGATATTGTTTGGGAATGATAACTCAGCTAGGTTTTCTATACAAATGGTGCCATTAATACATGCTGCTATAAAGTCTGAGATAATGGACTGCGTTTTCATTCTTTCTAATAAGATATCCAATAGGATTCTTGAGTATAGGAAAGACAAAAACTCAGGAAAAACTACTCCTTTTTATTTTTGTACTTATATTCTAGACACCCTGTGCTTCAATTCTGAATTTCCCATATTAGGATGGAAATGGACCCCTAAAGATCCTGTTCATATTCATACATATCACAAGTTCTTGTGGAAGGGGCATTTCAAAAGCCATGTTTATAGAGTTTCTCATGGTTTTCTTATCTCAATTTATCAAATTATTTTTGGTCGATTCCCTCCTAGAATTTCTGAGAAGGCTGAAGTTGATTTATCCTCAATTGGGGATTGGTTTGGAGAAGAAATATTCACACATATCAAATTTTTCAGAAGTATTGTAGAACCACACATTCTTCCTTTATATGTTTCAAATAAAGTGTTAGCTCATGAAATTTCATATCAGCTGATAGTAGAAGGCATGTCCAGAACTTTGAAGAATAGCAAGAAGCTAATGTGGCCTACTTTTCCTTTTAAATGTGGTGATTATACTCTCATTAATTTTTTTCATGCTGAAAAAGAAGTTGGTAAGCTAACCAATCTTAAACTTTCAACAATCCCGAGGAGACGGTATGACCCAAGGAAGGTGGCATTTGATTTTACTAGTGCTGTTTCAATTGCTCAGTTCGAACATGAACCATATATTTTCGATGATTTTTTTGTTTCTGTAGATAGTTTGTCCCAATTTTTTGATTTAGCGAAGTCCAAATTATAGGTTGAAGAGTTGAATAATTTTATGTTTTTTAGAAGCCAGAGATTACTCAAATTTCCTGTGGATCAATTAAAAGTTCCTATGCAGAAAGCTGAGTCACAACAGAAGGAAAAAGAGGATACATCTGGAAAAACAGTAACAGAAACATCTGCCAGCAAGGTCATCATACAGACACAGAAATGAGTAATAGGAACTAATCATGTTATACAAAAGTAATATATTAGCAGTAAAGTTGATACCGAGAAGAAGGAAATGGCTGCTAAACTTGATGTACATATTGATCAGCAGTCTTCAGCCCAGATAGGAAAAGAAATAATTGTTACTCATACCAACGTACATTCTGAGAAAGGAGGCACAAATAATAAAGCTACTGAATAGGAACCAAAAGGATATGTAAACAATAATCCATATTCTCAACTTGGAAGAGAGGAAGCTACTAAAAAGGTAGTTGAATCTGCTGAACTTATAGTTTTTCCTCATTTGCTGAGCCAATATGAAAAATTTTCCCGGAAAATAGGACAAAAAAAAATCCCCAAGTTAATGTTCTGGAAGACCAGGATATAGAAGTTATTCCCGAAAATCCCACAGGTGAAATTTTGTTGAAAATAGAATAAATCCCTCCTCTGGATGTATTTTACAGTCCTAAGCATAAGGCTGTTGTGAGAAAACAAAGGAAAAGGAGGAGAACTGATCAGGATGCACTTTCAACATCACAGGCGGAGTTTATGAATATTGTTTATAAAAATTCTAAGGTGAATCCATCTGAGGATCTCACTAAATTATCTCAATAAGCAGGTGCCTATAGTGTTGCAACTATAGACAAGGCCTATGAAGTTACACAATTAATGAAAAAAATTATTTGCAAATAGCTATTTTGGAAGGACAGGTTACAAAGAACCAACAGAAAATGATTCAATTAGAACAGCAATTGCAGGATGAAGAGCTCAAATCCAAACAACTGGAAGAGAAGCTTGTTGTTGAAAAGAAAAATATTGATCAATAGAACTTAGAAAGGCAACAACAGCTAAACCAAGAGGTAGAAAATTTACAAGCTCTTCTGCAAAATGAGAAGACTTCAAAGATTGAGCAAGAGAAGATGTTTCAATCCAGATTGGACAAGTTTAAGAATTATCCTAATTTGGATCAGTTTAAAAATGAAGCCCTAGAAACAAGCAAATTATTTTCTCAGCAATTAAATGAATTTTGTCTAAAGGTTGCAGAAGCAGAATCCTTGTGTAAAATTACATCTTCCTTAGTAGATGAAGGAGTAAGTCTTAAACATGAATTTGATGAAGCTGAGGAAATTTTTTTTCGAATTTATTTTATGGCAAGACTTAGAGTCGGGAAGAAAAGAAAACCTTCCCAAGATTGTGGAAAGACATAAGGAAATTATTTTTGCAGAATGGGAATAGCGTTTAATCAAAGCCGAAGGAGCTACATCCAGAGCTAAAAGTATGATGAACAATGTAACACAGCTGGTGAATAATATCGTGTATGCAATCAATTTGATCTCAGATTGTACCCCAGGCAAGTTACCTAGGGTAAAAGAAACTCATTACAGATGGAAATAATAAATAATCAATAAGAATCAACAAATTAGCCAACTACAAGGAATATCGTGGGATATGATGTGGACCTACCTTATCAAGCCTTATAGTCAGCAAACAACGATTAAGTTTCCTTCAAATGCCATCGATTGCATTATTCCTAAATTATCTGATGCCACATATATAGGGCAGTTACACTCAAAGCTTAGTCATCCAGAAGAAGTGAAAGAAATGCTCAAAATCTGCCATCTGGGCACATCAAACGCAACAAATAATTAATGAATCGGTTCACTTTAAGATCGCATTTTTGTTTCTAGATTTTTGATTAGATATATTTTAGGAATATTTTTAGTTATTTTGTTTTATTAAGTACCTATTTAAACCCCTTTCATGCATTTAGAAAGGGGTCCTGAATTTGTAATATTTTGACTTGGAGATTACATTTCTATACTCCATTGACTCTTATATTTTTTTTTTTTTTAGTTCTATTACCTTTAAAAAAAAAATTATGATCTATAAAAAGGATTGATTGAATTATCAGAAAAAATTTTTTTTTATCTATTCACTGTTAATTTCTTATGTTGTGAGATATTCTCTTTTAAATTGCTATCGTTTATGTGTACTCGTTTCACAATATTTCTTATACATATCATTTTTGAGTGTGTAGAAATATTTATCTCTTACAATATATGCAAATGATATATAAATGATGAATGCAATATGTTATTATAACTCTGTTTAATTTTTTAAAAATGTTATCTTTATTTGCTACTGCATATTTCAATTAAACTATAATACATTTTCATGGTTATTGGTTATTTGAAACAATTTAAAGTTGTATTCACATTTGATACCTGGGTTAATTTTAGAATTATTTTATCAGTTTTATATTAGATTAGATAGTTTATTTCAGTCATTTAGTCCCATTTTCCCTTCACCCAATCATTCCATTACCAACCCATTTAAATCATTAGGAAATTGGTCCTATCAATCCAGTCAGAGCCACCACACCAAACAGAAAAGGAGTTGTCCTAAGGTCCCGACTGAGTGGTTATCCCCCAATGTTTGAAGCAACGCTTTTCAAGGCTTCAACATTTTTGGCTCTAGAAGGAGGGATTAATGGTAGATAAATACAAATCCGAAAGCCATCCTAAGAGCACAACACCATCATCACCTTCAATTTCTTCCACATCTCAAATCACTAGAGAAGAAATTGATAAAAGTATTCAACCACCCACTACCAAAGTCTCAGATCAATCAGATAATCCGCCTCCTGAATCTCCTGAAGTTGAAGCTTTAGTTCATAAAATTTAAGGATTCTCATTATCATTAGAAGAATCAGAAATATTTGAAGGTAGTGTCACCTCGCAGTTTGTTTCTTCCAGACCTCTCACTAGGTGAGAGAGTGAAAAACTTGGAATTTCCCCAAAAGAATTTCCTTTACCTAGTAGATTCAAAACAAGAAGAACTCCATCGGAAACAGAAAGTGATACTAGTTCTTCATCGCAAATTCAATCATCTGTTTCCCAAGCTCCAAATCAGAAAAGTGCAGTAGTCTCATCATCATCATCATCTGCTCAAACAACATCTGTTCAAACACCGATTATCTCTTCGATTAAATCAACCGTTACTACTCATAAACTAGTTGTCACTTCTAGTTCTTCTATCATCATCACAACAATGGCATAGAGACCATGGACTAGAACAGGAGCTGTAAATATGGCTACACCTTTGCATGATCTACCTAATCATCCTGAAAAATGGCTACCAAAATTTAGTCCAGGTACTGGTATACAAGTAGAAGAACACATCAATAACTTTATGCTTGCTATAAATCTGAATGCAGTAGAGCATGAAGATGTTGTAGTCAAGTTATTCCCCTATACTTTGCAAGGGACAACAGGATCCTGGTACTTTTCCTTACCTTCAGATTAGATTACAAGTTGGGATATGTTCGAAGATCAATTTTTAACTAAATATGGAGATGATAGTCCAATAGCTATCCTAATCAACGATCTCTCCAATTTAAAGACTCAACTGAAAGAACCCATCAAAGAGTTTAACTCTCGATTCAATAAAATCTTGAATAAGATCCCTACAACATCTAAACCTAGTGTGTAGGTTAGAAGTGAATGGTATATTAATGCTTTGCCCTCAAATATAGGAATTTTTGTAGATAGAGCTGCAAAACCGACTTTAGCTGAGAATATGAAATAAGCTATGTCAGTTGAAAAACAAATGATTTCTCTAGATAAGAAAAATTCTATTGAAGAAATAAAATCAAATAAAGTCACTTTTAAATATGATTCCAAGAAAAACACACCAAGAGATCCATATGACATGGAGGGTTTATGGAAATTTTTTAAAACCATGTCTAATGAGATGGTTGAGATCAAAAAGCAAGTAGCAGAGACTTCTACTGAGAGACCATTCTGAAATTTCAAGAGAAATCAAGCCGAATCAAAACCTCCCAATGCAATCTCCAATCTAGAATCAGAAGACGAAGAAGAGGAAGATACTCCTCTAGTGTCGGATGAAGAAGATGAAAGGGAAGAAATATCTGAATTACATGGAATGTGGGATTTCATTCTCCCTAATTCGGATAGTGAAATGGAACAAGAAGATATGCCTGTGAGTACAAGGAGAAAATCTACATCGGAACTTGTTCAACCTGTTCAAAAGAAGAAAAATACAAATCCGAGTACCAAAGACAAAACTCTTGCAAAGATATCTTCTCCTTTACCCACTCAGAATCAGCTATCATCTTCCAATCCTCCCACATCATCATCTAAGGCTCTAGTGGTATCATATCTGATGGATTATAATATTGTTGAGAACATGAAAAATACTAGAGCGAAAAATTCATTACATGAACTCAACAAACTTAAACATCAACAAAAGCTGCCATTAAAAGAATTAAATGCTACACCTATTGCTCCTCTACCAAGCGGTGTAGCTGCCAAAGAAGCTAAAGGGACTGATAAGCCACCAGAAAAAGTTGAACCACTTTAGCTACGCATGACTAATAGCCCTAACAACAATAGAGGCTGCCAAACATCTTCAGATCTGCGATTAGTAATTAAAATGCTGCAACAAACAGATCTATAAATGGAAAGACATTAAGTAGTAAAATAAAGGGTTTGCTCCATGCATCCAACAGACAAGACAAGAACACGATTTTTTGAAAGAATTTTATATTACAGGGCACCTGGGAGGAAAACAAGAAGGTGTATCCAGCTCTCCTCAATGGGATGGGTTCTTTGTAGTCCTCAGCACTTCAGATCTAAGCTTTCTCTCTCTTGTAGGTGTAGAAAACACAATGCAAAAATGAAGCTCAATGGGAGCAAATGATGAAAAATGAGACCAAGTGTATAGATCCAGAGTGATCTAATAGGCAACAAAAGGTGAAGAATGATGGGGAAAACCCTCCTATTTATAACAAAATATTGGGTCATTCTAGATCTTGGTGCGTGATTAAAATAATGTTAACCAAATCTAGATCCACCTCTATGGAATATTTTATTATATTTGTTGGAGGGAAAGGGTGTTTGACTTGGGTCAAATCCCTTGATTAGTGAAAAATAAATAAATAAATGATTTATTTATCTTTTTGAGGAAGTGGTTGGGAGATAATCAAATAAATAATGATTTATTTGATTAATGGTGGGTGATTTGGTCATATTTAACAAGGAATATTATCTAAATAAGATTTAAATAATTATTCCTAGAAAATAATAAGATAAGTAAGGGTTTATCTCATTAATTTCTTTGTTTTTGGGTTAAATATGACTGGGAATAATAATTAAATTATGGTTTAATTAATTATTCCATGAGGAAAATCAAACAAATATAGGTTTGTTTAATATTTCCTTTTTGGGTTTCCTATTTTAACATAGTGAAAGTAGTTTTACTTATGGTAAAACTGGTCTTACATGGTGTACTTGGGTCCATCTAATGATGAAAGGTTAGATGACCAAAAAATGGTGTAACAGATTGCCCTCCAGCGTGCGAGTGTCAGGAGAAAATCGTATGACCGAAGTATGTTGTAAGAACACAATCACTAGACAACAAAAGGGAAGTCAGAGAGAGAAAGGTGAGGTAGATAGGGTGCTGAAGGACTAGACCCTGAGGAGACGAGACTCGCAGGTGCAACAAGTCTCTGTTTATGAGAGGGTACCTGTGCTGAAGGCGGCGGGGAAGGAATACCTATGCCCGCCGAGACAAAGTACAAAAGAATAGTGTGTCCAGTAAACAAGGTACCGAACTATAAGATACAGCTGGCATAATCAGGAGCCAGATAAAAATACAATGAGGAATCCCACATACATTTTGTGCCTGGGATAACAGCCAGGACTGGTACAATAATATCTGAGTACATGAGATACAAATACAACCCAAATGCCCCCTGTGAATGGGGAAGGGCTCACAAAATCTGACTGATACATGCAAATCGAAAGAGGCGCTGCAAGTGGCGACGACCAACATCATCAAATATCTGGAGCTGCATCGAAGGCTGCAAGGAGGAGGTCATCCGGGCATGTGGGGGGCTACCTGCAGGGCCACCCCCTCATGAGGGCTGAGACATCTCACACACACCCGGGAATCATCAAGAGCTGCTGCTGGATCACTAAACCATCGAGTATACAGATCTCGATCATGCTGAAAGGAGCTGGAGAAATAATCAAGTCAAAGGGGAAGAAGAGATCCCTTTGCCTGATCCGAGGCACCGAAAAATAGTGGAAGCTGGAACCAAGGTACACCGCCCTCTAGACCTGGCTTCTGGAATGAATGAGCTGATGTCGACAGAAGGAGGTCCGCCATAGGTGAGGCAATGAGAGATCCTCAACTAAGACACGAGAGAAAATAGTAGAGCGACGGACAGACTGACACTAATGATGATGGCGAAATGGAAAGGATGGAGTGGCGAATGGACGACTTCCCTTGTTAGAGCATAAAGGGCATGAATGACATGGCAGCGACTGACACAATATCAAAAGGGATAGGGGACAGTGGGGCTGAAGGTCATAGTGTGCGACGCAAGAGAGGGACCAAGCAATGAATGATGGAGAGCTATAATGGTGTACAAAGGGATATGGTATAGACTCCATGGAGGCAAGGATGACTCAACTTGGATGCTCTAAACAAGGGCGATTCGATGGTGCTGCCACACAGTAAAGGCCC